>VMDO01006049.1:0-104571 GCA_007922755.1 Pedetes capensis | reverse complement strand
ACACCCACGGAGAAAACTCCCGTCTTCCACGCTGCCCGCAACCCTGACCACAGCGCATTGGTGTTTGCCAGTCATGAAAAGATTTAGTAGAAAGTGATAGCATTTTTCAGAATTTGTCAAAAATGTAGTTTCTTGTGCACAGGGCTTCTGAGTCTGAATTTTTACAGCAATTCTTTCAAAAGCAAGAGTTCCTTTCTTTTGCTCCTAGTTTCACCGTATCATTGTATGAAAGACTCCTCCCCAGAAATCGCATAACCTCCCTTCTAATTTCCCATAAAAATGTATTCTCCTCTGTCTTAGTCCCTTCAGGCAGCTATAACAAAATACCACAAGCTGGGTGGTTTATAAACAACAGGAACTTATTTCTCATACTTCTGGAAGCCAGAAATCCGTGGTAAACAGTTGGTGTCTGGCCAGGGCTTGCTTTCTGGTTCGTAGATGGCACTGTCCTGCCATGTCCTCACTGGCGCAAGGAGCTTCTTTGATAACCACCCTGAGCCCACTCCCAAGGGCTCCTCCCTCTTGACCTAATCACCTGCCCTGTGAGGAGGCTTCAGCATAGGAATTTGGCAGAGACACCGGCATTCAGAGCAGCAAATCTGCCAAGTTGTTCTCTCTTGCTCTCTAATTGGGTGGAAGTGATCCTTCTAGGGTTTCTTCTAGGGTGCCAAGTTTTCTTCCAGTTTGCCAAGGTTTTTTATTTTGTTTTTGCTTTTGTTTTGTAATACAAGTAATTGCTCAAGAACACTTAATGAGAGTTGGTATGATTCTAGACTCCTGAATTATCCCACAGTGAGGGAGGACTTGAAATTCGGCTTTGTATCAGTAAACTGATGTGACTCCAACACTGAGAGCGCGTGCAGATTGGAGCTGAGATGTCTGAATTGAGGACAAGAGGCAGCTGGGGCATTCGTGGACTTGGCACTTCCTTTGCAGCGCCATGCTGCCCCTGGAGACCCCTAGCACGTGACTTCTGCAGACAAACACCTGACTTCTGCCTTTGAGGGTGTTCTGATCTGTCTGGGGAGATGCGAAGACACATCATAGATTTAACAAGAAGCAAAACGGTTTCCTGATAGTGTACAAATGGGCTGGGATTTACCTCAGTGGGTAGAGCGCTGCTCTGCATTCGCTGAGGTCCCGAGTTCGATTCCTAGCACTGCAAAAATGGGAGACGGACATGGCAATCCACTCCCAAGGCAATCCCGAAACAGTCAGCCATTGAAAACCCTGTGAAGGTTGCTATGAGTCGGATACCGACTCGACGGCACCTAACAACAATAACAATAGTGTATAAAGACCTACGAGCTTAAGCCCAGTGCAGTGGTGCAGGTTTGTAATCCCAGCAACTCGGGAGCTGGAGGCAGGAAGATCGCAAGTTCGAGACCACAGGCAGTCTGCGTAATTTAGTGAGACCCTGTCTCAAAAAAGTAAAAAATTGGGCTGAGGGTGCAGCTCAGTGGTCCAGCACTTGCAAAGCATGCAAGCGCAAGGTCCTGGGTTCAATCCTCAGTACTGAAAAAAAAAAGACCTATGGGCTTAAATTGCAGTTCATCATCAAATACTAATTGGATGTAAAGCAATACATTTGAGGACAGTGAGTTGGGAACTTGGGTCTAGTCTCAGCTCTACTGCCCATGGCTGTGTGTGTATGTCTCAGCCACACAACCTCTCTGTTTCTCAGCTTTATCATCTCACACTGAGCAACGTTTGGGCTGATGGGGAGCCAAGTAGAAAGGAAAAATGGACACCTAAGGATTCCAACGACCTGCTCGGAGGGAGTTCCTCAGATGCGGGAGGGCGTGAGCTCTGGCGCAGGAAGAGGAGGCCAGGGAACAGGAAGGAAGGGTGCTTGGCTGGCTAACGGAGAGGAAAGTGCTCAGCCAGGATTTATTTATTCCAAGCATGGCTCAAGACTGCCCTGTCCACAAGCAGGAAGGTGGCCTAAATTGTTGGCTTAGAGAATCTAGAATCAGAAGGGATCTTTGAGATAATCCAAAATAATAGCTCCCCAAATGGACTTTGCTAGTGCTTCATGATGTTTGTTAATAGATACTTAGCAAAACGTACTTCCTTGACAGAGCACTGCTCAGAATCTTTAACTTCCTATGAGTTTCCCAGAGGGCAGAGTGAGAGCAAGAGGGAGGGGGAGACTGTGCAGCATTCCCCAAACTTATTTAACCATGTTGTTGTTGTTAGGTGCCGTCAAGTCAGTATCCGACTCATAGTGACCCGACATACAACAAGGGAAACACGATTGTCAGTGCTTCTCTGCTATTCATAGGGTTTCCAATGGCAGATTGATTTTTGGGAGTGGGTTGCCAGGTCCTTCTCCCAAGCCTACGGCACCTGGTGTTCCCAGGTGGTCTCCCATCCAAGGGCTAACCAGGCTTGACCCTGCTTAGCTTCTGAGATCTGATGGGATCAGGTGCCACAGGGCTATGGCTGCAGGCTATTTAACCACGGGACCCTTTATTTTAAAAGAATGTCACTTGAGAATCGTTCTGGGGAACATAATTTGAGGAACACTGCTCTAGTCTGGCCTTTTTATAGCTAGAGAAACTGAGGCAGACATGTGAAAGGTTCACAAAGATCATGATAAGATTGAACACTGTTGGTTTTATGACTCCAGTACCCAATGAATTTCCTTTTCTTTCTTTTTTCTCAATTTCCATTATACATTATTTAAAACATACTAGAAGCTATGGAGACTAAAACCAGCCTAAGAAATAAAACATGATCCGCCAAGCCCTGTGGTGAACGCTTGTAATCCCAGCGACTCAGAGGCTGAGGCAGGGGAATGGTGAGGTGGGCGCCAGACTCAGCCTGCATAATTTAGCGAGACCCTGTCTCAAAATAAAAAAATAGAAAGGGGCTGGGGTGCAGCTCAGCGGTAGAACACCTGCCTAGCGTGCACAAGCTCCTGGGTGACACCCCCAAGTAGTGCAAAAGGAAAGAACAAAAGAAAGAAAGCGCGCGAGAGAAGAAAGTCCTATCAATGCCCTAAAATCCCCTTATCCGCCCTTTCCCCAGCGTCTCCCCAAGGAAATCCCTGTGAGGAATTTTGTGACTAACAAAGGCAAATCCCCGCGGAATTTCATATAAATTGCATCGTCTTCAAAGGATCTTCTTAGCTTTACCAACAGATTCGAAACGGTGACAGCATCGGAATTCGGATCAAACCCACAAAATCCCACTTGGCGCAGAGAGCAAGGGTGAAGAGCCAACCTGCAGAATCCCTGGGCTGCCTGCCGCCCGCTCCCAGCGCCTCAGAGAGACTGCGTAACTTCGCGAACTCCTTCATTCTCCAATGGCTCTTCGCATCGTTTATCCATTCTGTTAGATGTGGGGGGCGCTTCTTGCTTCTGTGCAAGACTTTGGTGACATGAATTCAACTGCCTCTCCCCTCCCCTCCGCGGGCCAGATGGGGAGCCGGGTGCTGTATAAATGTTTAATTGTGGCACAGGAAAAATATTTGCTTTCAGTAGCTGGAAGCTACGGAACAGAGGTAGGACTGTCTGTCTACCAGAGCTGCCAGACTTCATTCTAATGAGAACAGAAATAAAGGCTGATTAAATCAAATTCCCCACGGTGGAGAACCACTTAAATAAATGTTTCATATTGTTTGCATGATGCTGTTAAAATGTAGCAGCTGCTTATGTAACCAGGATGCCGGACATAAATCATTCATCGCCATCCTGCCGTCAAAGCGGCACTGGGCTCCTTTGCCGCTACAGCGGCTGATGGCTCCCTCCCCGGAGACTTCTCGCGCATGCGCCTTGGGGTCCCCTCCTGACCCCAGGCTGGGCAGCAGGAGTGAGAGTGAGGGTGGTGCCTGGCAGGCAGGCGTGAGCCCCGTTTTACTGAAGGCCGTCTTGGCAGGTGTCCGGTTGATTTTTGCACCTCCTTCTCATCACCAGAAAGCATTATGGTTCCCATTCTGTAGACGGGATGCCGAGGCTTGATGGAAATGAAGTAACCACCTGAAGTAACCACCGCAGTAAGGAGTAGAACGTGCGAGTCCGGGTGGAACTCAGCCAGGCACATAACCCAAGGCTGCCCAGGAACAAAGTGTGTCACGACCCCAGGCTTCACAGCCTCGCCTCGTTGGCAATGATGAGACCCATGGAGGCTAGAACAAGACCCAGAGAACCAGGGCACCCTTTGGGCTAGGGAGGGAGTAGAGTACAGCTGATACTTCTGTGAATTCCACGTTCTGGGCCGGCGTACTGTTCCAAAGCCCAAAATCTTTCACCTGTTCACTGTAATAGCCTCCTTCTGGCCTCCCTGCCTCCATTCTTACTAGCCTCAGTTCATCATTTACCCAGAAGCTTGAGTAATCTTTTATAAGTATAAATTGGGTCATGTCATGGCCTGCTTACAAGCCTCCAATAGTTTATCACCAAACTTAGAACCAAACCCAATCTCTCGCTATGGCCCTCAAGGACCTACATGATATGACTCCTGCCAATATTTGCTCATTCGTCCCACCTCTCTTCTTTGGACACCCTGGTTGCTTGCTAGACCTCAAACACATTAAGCTGATGGCAGCCTCAGGACCTTTGCATGTGCTGGAATCTTTCTCCCCAAGGTCTTCCGATGGCTGGGTTCAACCAGTCATTCAGATCTCAATTCAAAGTCGCCTCTTGCCAAAAAACCCCATTGTCCCCTCCATGGAAAGCTGTCTCCCTTACACACTCTCCATTCCACAGCTCTTCACTAACTAGGCAGCACTTACACTTCCTCACCTTCTTGACTTGTTTCTTATTTGTTCTGTGCCACTAGAATGTAAGCTGCATGAGAAATACCTGGGATGGTCACCACTCTTTCCCTAGCCCCAGAATGGCACCTGGAACATATAAGTGCCACCCTGTCCCTCCCAAGCTCCTTCCTCCAGCCCTCTTCCCTGGCCTCGCTCGTTGTTAGATTGCCTCTTCATGCTCTCTCTCCTCACGTGGAGCAATTGAGGCTTCTTGCACCTTTTCCTCTGAGAAACACAAGGGGTCACCCTGGGACACACATACCAGAAGGTGTCCCTGCGAGGAAATGGGGGAGGAGGGAGCGTTTAAGCATGGTTTTGAAGCATGAGTAGGAGTTCACCAGGTGGACAAGGGAGGTAGGGCTTTTGAAAAGGGGGACCCATGCTTGTAAGTCTAACAAACATGTCGTCTTCCCATCCTCCTTTGAAAATGACGAATTCCAGGTCAACCCGTGAGCCTCATCGGGGCGTCTCCTGCCCACTCTAGGGCTAGGGGCTGGACCCAGGGGCTGCAGGCAGGGCGGTGGGAAGACTTGTCTGGGCCATCTGTCTCCAGCGGTGTGCAGCACACTTTGTGGGAGGATGGCGAGGAAGTGGGGAGCCACCTCTTAGGAGGAAGGCAGAGGAGTGCAGCCCTCAAGAGCAGCCATGGTGCCCAGCAGTGGCTGGCAAGGTGGAGGGCTGGCGCAGAGGCGTAGTGCTGTCCTATCTATGCTGACTGGGCGTTCACGGGCTTGGGGAAAACATCCCAAGTTGGGGAGATCTCTTCCAGACCCTGCAGTCGGCTGTGCTGGGGGGCCTGGTCTTAATACTCATTGCCTGTGCAATCTTGGGAAGATGCTTTGCCTCTCTGTGCCTATCTCAAAACTGGAACAATCCGAAAGCTCACTTCATCAGGCACACTGAGGGTTAAATGAGTGGTTCTAGCTGGACAGCTCCTGGCTCCTGGCTACCAGGCTCCCAGTGCCTGGCCAAGAGCGCCATACAGAATGCCATTCTGTCCTTGTCCCTCCAGGCAGCTGACAGTCCTCGTGCACCAGGCCTCAGAGCTGCCTAACCTGTGGCTCTTGGCACCTCAGAAAGTCCACAGAGTATAGAGGGGGTGCTGGGCTTCCTTCTGCAGGTGCGCCTGCAGGAGCTGGGCTCTGCTGCTGTCCCCAGCCCAGCACTCAGACATCGCTCCTGCTCGACACCCCCTCTCCCCTTCCGGCGACAGCGTGAAGTGCTAAGATTTCCTTCTGTGAAGCCCCAGGTGACTTCCTGGGCATTTCTCCAATCTGTTCCCCTCCTGCCTCATGCATCTTCCTTCAGACGCCCATCTCCACGCCAGCGGCCAGAGGGAATATTTTAAAATACGAGGCTAGATTAGGCATGGCACTGTCCTGGCTAAAACCCTTCTGTGAGTCCCCAGGGTCTCTAGGACAAAATTCAAACTTCATGGCATGACGTTGGAGGCTCACCAGAGTTTAACCGCAGCTGCATCTCACCTTCTTATTCTCCCTAAGTGTACAGAAGTCCTTTCGTTTTCCTGAACACTCTATGCTTTTCTTCAAGTTGTTCTATTTGCCCAGCAGTCTCTTCTACCTATTCCAGCTGGCAAACTCCTACACATCCTTTAAAACCTCATTCATATGTCCCTGCCCTGACAAATATCCCAGCTGAAGATTACATTGCTACTTACTTGGCTCCTCTCATATCCTGTATGGCAAATCCAGTACTTAGCATTGATTGGTGCTTGGTGACTTTCTGAAATGTTCATCTCTACCCCAGAACTGGGGCTGGGTTTTAGCTCAGTTGTTAGAAAGCTTGCTCCACGTGCTCTGAGGGCCCTGGGCTCAATCCCCAGCACTGCAAAAGTGGGAGAAGGACCCAACAGCCCACTCCCAAAAACAATCAGCCATTGAAAACCCAATGAATAGCAGAGAAGCACTGACATATTGCCGGGCATGGCACAGTGTCCAGGAATGTTTTGTTCTGTTGTACATAGGGTTGCTATGAGTCGGACCCAACTCGACAGCACCTAATAACAACCTCAACACTGTGAAGTCATGTAAGATAAGTGCACCTTCCTGCACTGTACTGTGGGCACCCACTAAATGCTTGCCTACACCAAAGGCTCCCCTTGGGAAGCCCAGCCTCCCATCAGGTCCCAGTGGAGGCCAGAGCCAGGAAAGAGCGGGCATGGAGATCCTGTGAGAAAATGTTATGCAGATGCCAGGTTAGAGTTGGTGCCCGGGGTGGCACTGAAGCTATTCTCCTTTCCCTGGCTCCTGTGGCATTATTGTTGGATCTCAACCCTTCCTGTAAGAACCTCTTCACGACCCTAAAATGAAGGGATCGCCCCTCCACCGCCGCCTCTCGGATCCCAGAATGCACTCCCTGTCCTCTTCCTCGGGTGGCTGAGTGCACCCTGGCGGTAAGGAAGGCCAGCCGGGGCCAGCTGGTGAGGCTTTTCCTGTGTAACTTGAAGTGCTTGATGGAGGCCCAGAAAGCTGCAGCCCAGGGGAATGAGAAGTTGTTTCCGAGGCTTCTTGTTCTCACGATGAGGCCAATAGCCGCAGTGAAGTCTGTGCTGACTTCCCTGCCTGTTTATGAAGCTTCAGGAGACCCCTGTGCTGTGTGTCCTTGGATAGCATGGGAACGCCGAGAAGAAGGCTTTGTTTCTCTACTTCAAGTACTTTGATAAGCTGTGGACAGAAACTAAGTTCTCTTTAAACAAATATCTGAGAGTGCTTGGAAAGTTCTTTTTAGGTGAAAACAAAGTGTATACAACTGCAGCGTGAAGCTAACAAGCATCTTACTCTCTCATAAGATCCCCTGTGCCCCGCTTTCTTTCTCATCAGCCCCTCAACTCCACTGTGCAGGACACGGCAACAGCAACAGGCAGGATCTCGTCCCCCTCGTGGGAGGGGAGGAGAAGGACTCTGTCCCTCCGAGGCCCTCCCTTCCCACAGGACAGATTCTCCAGCCTCCCTCCAGTGCCTCTGAGTCAGAGAAATGGATTCCAATTAAGGGACTTGAGGAAAGCCGCCTCATTTCACAGGCAATTGGGCTGTGGATCGAAGCGAGCACTGAGCTTTACAAGCTCGGCAGAGACCCGCAGGCCAGGCTGCCGCTGCCCATCCAGAGCTGAGGACCCTTCCATGCGCTCCTCCACTGTCCAGGGACCGGGTGGAGGATGCACACGTCATACTCCCCACCCTTGGGGGCACTAGAAACGTCCATTCGTTCATTCTCTCAAAGCCAAAGACCAGAGCCGGGTGCGATGTCGCACGCCTGTCATCCCAGTGACTCGGGAGGTGGAGGCAGGAGGATGGCAAGTTCCAGACCAGAGGCAGTCTGTGAAACTTAGCGAGACCCTGTCTCAAAAAGTGAAAAATGGCCTGAGGATGCAGCTCAGTGGTGCAGCACTTGCAGAGCATGCAAGCGCAAAGCCCTGGGTTCAACCCACAGTACTAAAAAAAAAAGCAAAGACCAGACTCCAGGAAGGTTCCGGCTCTTTGGCTCACGGGGCAAGCTCCCTCCTCACTGGCCTTCCGCAGGAATTGGAGGCTTGAGGTAGGGCTGAGGAAGGGAGAGAAGCCCCTGCGGCTCAGATCTCCGCTCAGCTGAGCCGTTCCCAGGACATCATCTGGGACCCCACGGAAGGAACTTCCCAGCTCTTCAAGCCTGACGGGAAAGGGTGGCACCCAAAACTAAAGGATGCTCCATCACGGAGAGACCTCAGCATTTCCTTCTCATCCAAGCCCCCAGGGCCCCTTCAAGTTTGAGGCTCTGTGGCTGGAGGTCTCAGGGAAACCGAGTATCTGCAGAGGCAAGGCTGCTGGCACCTGGTGCCCAGGAGCCAGGTATTTCCTGCCAAGCCTCTGCCGCTTGCCCCGCAGGACCCCAAGCTCAGCACCTCTCTCACTGGACAGCAGTCTTTCTCCCTCTTTCCTCACTCTGTGTTTTGACCTCAGCCCTGCGCGCCTCCCTCTGCTGCTCTCCAGGTCAGATGTCCACTCTCTCTTCTCAAAGGCAAATTCCAGCTCGCAGCTGGGCTTTGTTCTCGCGACAGGACAGCATTTTGTCTTTTCCTTTTTTTCCATATTGTTGTTGTTGTTAGGTGCCGTCGAGTCAGTATCCGACTCATAGCGACCCTCTGTACAACAGGCGAAACACTACTGTCAGTGCTTCTCTGCTGTTCATAGGGTTTTCAATGGCAGATTGATTTTTGGGAGTGGGTTGCCAGGTCCTTCTCCCAAGCCTGCAGCACCTGGTGTTCCCAGGTGGTCTCCCATCCAAGTACTAACCAGGCCTGACTCTGCTTAGCTTCCGAGATCTGACGGGATCGGATGCCACAGGGCTACGGCTGCAGGCTTTTTCATATTGAGCCACCTTTTAACAGCTGGGGTTTTCATATGAAAAGGCAGGACTCTGGTTTCTCTTTATAAGTATGGCAATCTGGCAGCTTGGGACTTCTATAGAAACAATTCAGTTGGACTGAAAAACGGGGTCTTTTGGTAAAGCTTGAGCTCCTGGCAGCCAAAGCGACCCCCTTCCCCCCCACACACACTCCTAAAACCAAAATCATTCTTGCTCTCAGATGCGTCAACTTCTGTCCCAGTAGAAATTTATTTCAGGTTTTACCAAGAAAGTAAAGGACTGATTTTGGTTAAACAATTTTTTAAAAAACCTGCTTAAATGAAATAATATACATAAAATAATTAAAGGAATTCCTGCCACCTACCTCATCCTTAATTAATAAATGTTTGTCGAGAGAATCACCTGATTATTATACAGAAAAAAGCAGCAGAACAGGCTAAATTCAAATATTAGCACAGAGCTGGCACTTGACAGTTCAGTTATTTGAAGAATATTTGTGGCTTCAGGGAATATGAGTCTATAAAGTCAGGGAAGTTCAGGTGACAGGAGAACTACATTGTAGCTTAAATCCAGAGGAACTAAAGCCTGCCCCATGATTTGAAGCTGGCAAGGTGTTCATTTTAGGAAATTGGAAAAGGATAATATACTCTACCAAGGAACTCCTAGGACAATATGCAGTGAGTTACCATTCACAGGGACAACTTTGAACCAGGCTCTTTACCTGCATTTTATTATATCCACACAACACTCCATAGGAGAAGGATGTGGCAATCCACTCCTGAGGCAATCTCGAAACAGCCATTGAAAACCCTATAAGGGTCACTGTGAGTTATGGAACACGACTCCATGGCACCTAACAACAACAACACAATACTCCTGCGAGGTGGGAATTAATCTCCAACTTTGCAGATGGGAAAATCATTTTACAGTTGGAGAAATTGTTTCATGAAGGGGACAGACATTGAAATAGGCCCACAAATAAATATAAATGAGATAACTTCACTCTGAAGGAAAGGAATAGGGATTTGTGATGGTGTAAAACAGAGACAATGGGCCTTGTCTGCACAGGGAATATTTTTTTATGGAAGTAACATTTAAGTTGACACAGTAGCACACACTTATCACTCCAGCACTTGGGAGGTTGACGCAGGAGGACTGTGAGTTTGAGGCCAGCCTGGGCTACACAGAAATTTCTGGGCCAGCCTGGAATACACAGTGGGACTCTGTCTAAAAAAAAGTGACATTTGAACTGATATCTGAATGATAAATAAGTGTTAAATAGGAGAGAGCGGGCAGAAGGGAAATAGTCTCTGTGGCTCTCAGCCTCAGATGCATAACTGGAACCACTTGGGAAATCACCCAAAAATCCTATGATGACCTGGTGCTCTGCCAGTCCAATTAAATTAGTAGGACCCAGGTATCAGTGTTTTTTGAATTCTTCACGGATGAACCACTGAGATGGAGCAAAAAGGTCATTCATTCACTGATAATAGATACCAACTAACAGTGACTGGGTAAACACAGCACAGGCTCAATACCATGAGCAGATGGGATCATCAGCATCCTTGTCACTGTCACCATCTCTGCCTCCTATGGATGGCTTGGTAGCATAGGTCCACCTTCAAAGGAAGGAAGGAAATCTGCCTCTGTTTTGGGCTTACTGTACGTCCTGTTGCTGTTGTTGTTGTTAGGTGCCGTCGAGTCCGACTCATAGGGACCCTATGTACAGCAGATCGAAACACTCCCCGATTCTGTGCCAGGCACGCGATCTTATTTATGTTTAAGCCCATTGTTGCAGACACTGTGTCAATCCAACTCTATGTCCTACACTATGCAAAAAGATCCACTTTGTTCCATTTTACATTTATCAAAACTCTCAGAGAAAGCAGAGTGTCATTATTATTATTTTATGGATGAGGAAACTGGGGTTCAGAGCAAGGTGCTAGTCTTCCTAGGGTCTTACAGTTCACCAGGGGCCACAGAAAGACCATCTCTCAGGCCCATCTGGCTGTAGTGACTGCAGTCTTTCCCATGAACTTTGTGTCTCCATCCAGAGGAGGCTCTTGCCTAACTCAGCTCTCATTTTCTGCCCAGGTGCCTTGTAGTGGGCTATACTGCTTCAGTCTGGACACAAAGAGTTGTGTGGACGGTACTCACCCTGAGCAGGGTAGTATCCTAATTAAGAGCAAGGACCTAGGAACCAAGCTGTCTGGTTCAAATCTTGTTTATTGTTGTGGAACCTCAAACTGTGTGCAATTTGAGCTTCAGTTTTTGTTTTCTGTAGTGTGGGGATAATATTAACACTTTAGAGCCTCTGGAGGTTTGTTGGAATGAGATGACAACAGACTAACAGGAGAAAAAGGCATGCAAATTTATTTAACATGCATGGAGGTAGGGGAAGTCGTGGGGCAGCAATTACCCAACAAGCCAGTGAGGTCCACATGCCTATATACCCTCCTTCATAGGAGGGAGATGAGGAATGAATGGACTGAGACCAGAGAGTGGCTTATAAATGATTCTTCTGGAAGTTTGGTGGGCTGGGAGACAGTTCATAGACAAACTAGGGAAGGTGAGGGGTGGATCTGCACAGTGAACAAGGGCTTTCTTATTATGCAGACAAAGTCTCCCAGGTAATCACTCAATTGCTCTTATAGGAACAAATGGAGTGGCTGTCTGGGTGCGGACGATTCTAGTTTTCTTCTCCAGGGGTAAATCTTTCCTGGTTTTTAAATGAGACTCTTCTTTGGAAGAAGGGCTTAAGACAATTGCATTTCTTTTGAAAGACATTTCTTCAGTCAAATAAGAAACTCCAATCCAGTGCCTGCAGAGAGGAGGATCAGGAGATGTAAGGGAGCGGGTGGGGTGGATCAGAGACCTTGATGCTATGACTACTTACACAGCTCAACAGGTCTAAGTGCCTCACTTCAGGGTGTCATTTTCTGAGCCCCAGTATTATCTTTCTAATAAGTTTGCTGTACGCACACACATTGTTGACGTTGTTAGGTGCAGTTGAGTTGGTGTCCTACTCATAGTGACCCTATGTACAATAGGCGAAACACTATTGTCAGTGCTTCTCTGCTATTCATAGGGTTTTCAATGGCTGATTATTTTGGGGAGTGGGTTGCCGGGTCCTTCTCCCAAGCCTTGCAGCACCTGGTGTTCCCAGGTGGTCTCCCATCCAAGTATTAACCAGGCCCAACCCTGCTTAACTTCTGAGACATGATGAGATCGGATGCCACAGAGGTATGGCTGCAGGCATACATACACACACACACACACACACACACACACACACACCCCTTTGGAAAAGTGCCTAGAATACAGTCTTGTTCAATTAGTGCTAGGTACTGTTCATATGACCCCTAGGCCAGAGTGAGGGAACTCCTGGGGTTGTGACTGCCCAATCTCTAAATCAGTTGGTATCTCCGATAGGGGACCACCATGGTCCTCCCCAGTTCTGAGGATCAGAAATTTTAAGAAGGCCCAGGTGTTCTGGCTCAGGCAGGATGTGCACCCCGGAAACTCTGGGAGGAAGCTGTTGCCGCCCTGCAGACTAGAAAAACAGCAGCCAGGGACGTGGGAGACCACCAGGAGGTGAAGTAACCATCAAACTTCCTCGAAGAAGAGGAGAGGAGTGCCCAGCTCAGCCCAGCCAGCTGCCAACCCACTACCTTGGAAACCACTGATATGGGTCCAGGATGGGCAGAAGAGGGCAGGGTTAGATCCTCAGACAATTCTGCCTGGTGCTCCAGCCTGAGGCTTGTCCAGCCAAGGGAACCAGCGGGGGCCAGCAACAGTCAGTACCACCAGGAAACAGTAGAGGGCAGCACAGGCCACATGCTGGCCAGCTTCCCTCTACCAGCCCGGGTCTTTCTCAGTGAAATTTCCCTACAAAATCTAGTTTTCCTGCTCTTCCTGCAGGCTAGAAAAGTCTGGGACTCATCACAGGTAGGCGGCACCCTGCCTTGTCCTAATCCCTAGAGTCGGACATCTTTCTGGACCCAGCCTGTTTCAAAGCTTCACTTCAATCCACAGCGGAGCCTTAAACTCTCCTGCCAGAGCACAAAACTGGCCCCTCGGGGTTTCTGGTCCGTGTCTGTAGTGTGAGCCTGGAAGGGATTGTTATCCCTTTTGGTAACCTCACAGGAGACCAGGAGCCGAGCTGTGCCCTTCACACGACATCTCTGGGGAGGAGAAGAAAGTGCAGGGCTAGGTACTGCTGAAGGCCAGGCTCTGGAAGAAGACAGGACTGTGCTCAATGTTGCCCTCTTAAATGTTGATGGACAAGCTGCTTAACTAATCTCTGTGAACTCTGAGGTGAAATCTCTGCTGTCCTTCACCGCGGGGTCACAGGAGAGTGGAGTGAGGAGTCATGTGTACAGAGCCAGCTCCTGCTGATAACAGAGTGCTATTGGTCTTCAAGTTATGTCCTGCAGAGACCCCCTAGGAGACACTCCAAGGATCTGTACCTGGAAGACTTCTTTCCCTTTGCCTCTGTCTTGTGTGCACCCCAGAGCCCACCTCTCCCCCATAAGCCAGTTCCTGGAGGCTATTGGGGGACTGTCCTGGGGCTGTCCCTCAGTGTCAACCCTACATACCACACTAGTCCACCACTTCCCACAATCTGTCATTGATCAAACCCCTGGCCCCGTGCCAATATTACACAAAATACGAATCCAGCTTCAACCCATACTACAAAACTCTGGAGCCAAAAGAGCGTGGGAGGCCCTTGTGTTTTCATAAGGACCCCCAAGCAGATTCCGAGGCCCACAGAGTTAAAGAACCGCTGCTGCTGTAGGCCGAGGTGGGAAAACAGTATTCTAAAGCAATTAATTAAGGCAAGCGAAAGGGACAGGAGAGCCATTATGCAAATACCCGGCCATTCAAGGCTATTAATTTACAGGCGCGCATACAGGATCCAGGTGAAGAATGCCCTCGATACTCGGCAGAGTCAGGAGGTGGCTCCCCATAGGGCCTATTTCTGCTCGGCCTGAGGAACAGATCCATCTCACTGGCCAACTTCGGAGGTTGGCGGGCCTCCTGCTGGGTCAGAGGAGCTGCCACCGGGCCTGAGGCCAGAACTGTGGAGTCCACCTGTCCTGCTCAGCGGTTGTCAATCCTGAGTGCCGGCAGGAAGGCCCCTGGGAGGCTCCTGGAAACCCCGATGGCGGGCTCTGCCTCCACAGCTGATTCAGTAAACCTGAGGCAGGCCCAGGAAATTTGCATTCCGACAAAATCCCAGGTGTTATGGCGCGCAGAGGGGTGCGCGCGCGCGCGCGTGTGCGTGTGCGCATGCGTGTTTCCACCTGTTTGCTGCTTTCTGTGGTGTTTCAGCTCAGGCTTCCTGATTGCGGCTTGGTTTAAATAAACGTTTCTCAGCAAGAGGCTCAGACTAGACTAGGAAGAACAGCCACTGCCGGCCCAGCTCCGTGGAACCCACAAGCTCACACGAGGCCATGGTTTCCAGTCCTCACCACACACCCACTTGTTGTTGTTGTTAGGTGCCATTGAGTCGGTATCTGACTCATAGCGACCCTCTGTACAACAGGGGAAACACTATTGTCAGTACTTCTCTGCTGTTCATAGGGTTTTCAATGGCAGATTGATTTTTGGGAGGGGGTTGCCAGGTCCTTCTCCCAGCCTACAGCTTCTGGTGTTCCTAGGCGGTCTCCCATCCAGGTACTAACCAGGCCTGACCCTGCTTAGCTTCCGAGATCTGACGGGATCAGATGCCACAGGGCTATAGCTGCAGGCCCACACACCCACTAGGATGGTTAAAAAAACATGCATCTGTAGGAGAGAAAAGATGTGTTTCCTCACCCATAGCTGGGTTCACAGCTCATGTACCTGTAACAAAAGACAGGTTAAGAAGGGAAAAGAATATTCATTTATTTAATTTAAGTTTTATGTGATACCAAAGGCTTCCGAAATGAAGACTTAAAGGGAAACACAGGTGTTTTTAATGATAAATTTGAAGATGTGGATAGTTCTGGAGAAGTAAAATTGGGCAAGGGGTGATTTAATGGGAATAAACTGAGTGGAATTTACAAGGCATGTTTGTTCAGATTCTTCCGTGTCCCTGTGTCTTTGGTAATAAGTATGTTCCTTTCCTCCAGGTATAAAGAGGGCAACTTTCTTGTTATTGTGGGTTGGTTGGTTGGGTTGGTTTGGATTTGGTGTTTGGAGAGAGGGTCTCCCCACATAGCCCAGGATGGCCCCGAACTTGTGATCCTCCCCTCTATACCTCATGAGTGCTGAGATTATAGGCGTGGGCCACCTCGCCCCACTGAGAGGGCACCTCTTCAGTGAGGGTCTTATGAGCTACTTCAGAGGAACATCAGGGAATTCTTTTATGAAAGGTGAGAGAAGGTCCGAGAATGCCCTTGCTTCTGCACTTTTCTCAAACGCCCGGTGGTATATTTTGTGGTAACCCATCCTGAGTCCCATCACATTATGGGTTTTCCATAGCCAGCCTTTCACAGCTGTGTGTATTCATTTGGGATATCCTCACAACAGCCGTAAGACCTGCGTATGGCTCTGTTTGACAGCAAACACTGGGGCACAGAGAGATGACCCAACCTGCCCAAAAAAGCAGAACCATGATTTGAACCTAGAGAGAGGGCTGGAAATGTACTGTGGGACAAGCGCGTACCCTTGGTGAACTCAGAGAGAGGGTGGGATGACCGAGCAGAACGCACCCTCCCCTTCAGAGCTCAGCTATGTCCAGGAGTCCTGAGTAGCTCTGTATAGGACCCATGGCAGGCAGGTGTCCACCACCTCCGCTCCCGGCTTTCTCTTACCTCTCCCCACTCTTAGAGGTGCACTTAAATGGGGAGGAGCCACAGGCACACTGGGGAGGCAAACAGGATCTCCTGTGTGAGATCTTGGCCTGTGTGGGGAACTGACCCCAGTCCTGTGGTACCATTCCAGCTCTAAAATCAATTCCTCATCTGATCTCTGAGGGAACTTCTTAAAGTAAAAAATGGCCCCTGGACCCGCCCAGCTTAAAGCCTTTGCAAGGCCCCAGCAGGAAGCCCAAACTCCTCTTCCTTCTGACTGCCAAGACCCTCTGGGCCATGTGACGATCCTCGCTGGCCTCTTCTTATCCTAGAGATTGTTGTTCTTGTTAGGTGCCGTCGAGGCGTGTCCGACTCATAGCGATCCTCATACGGTTTTCAATGGCTGACTGTTTCGGGATTGCCTCACGAGTGGGTTGCCACATCCTTCTCCCATTTTGCGGTGCTGGGAATCAAACCCAGGACCTCAGAGACTGCAGCGCAGCACTCTACCAACTGAGCTACATCCCAGAAGGTGTGTGATTTCCACAGCTGCCTATATGCTTTCTTACTGCACGCCTTGGCACAGCCTGCTCTCTTGGTCTGGAACCTCTTACATGTTTCTTCCTCCAAGAAGCCCTCCCTGAGGCCTCATCTCCCTTCTGAGGACTGCATCAGGTGCCTTTCTTGCCTGTTCCCATTAGCACTCTGCACTTAGCAGTCCATCTGTGTTACAATTCTGCATGCACTCGGACAATATGTGGGGACTTGTCCATAATACACTAGACCCTTTTGATCTCTTTCGCTATTTTAAACACTTATCCTCTGTCTTCTATGTGCTTTTGCTTCTAACATTTTTTTTTCCCTGGTACTGGGGGTTGAACCCAGGGCCTCACATTTGCATGCTTTGCAAGTGCTAGACCACTGAGCTGCACCCCCAGCCCATTTTTTTTTACTTTTTGAGACAGGGTCTTGCTAAATTATGCAGACTGCCTATGGTCTTGAATTTGCGATCTTCCTGCCTCCCCCTCCCAAGCCACTGGGATTACAGGCATGCGCCACCACACCTGGCTATGCTTCTAACATTCTGTAGGAAGAAAAACTTTCCCTTTGTCAAGTTAGGTTCTAGTGGCGGGATAGCGGGCTGTGAATTAATTCACAGTAGACATATGATTAGGAGGAGGAAAAAGCCTAGTTTTATTCGCGTACATGACAGAGGCTAAAGAACTAAGGATAAAGATTTATATATTGACTACATAAAAAGGGCCTTCAGATATACCACTGTGGCATCTGAGCCCATCAGACCTCAGAAGTTACGCAGGGTCAGGCCTGGTTAGTACTTGGATAGGAGACCACCTGGGAACAGCAAGTGCTGCAGGCTTGGGAGAAGGACCCAGCAACCCACTCCCAAAAATCAACCCACCATTGAAAACCGTATGACCAGCAGAGAAGCACTGACAATAGTGTTTCACCTGTTGTGTGTAAGGTTGCTATGAGTCAGATACTGACTCACGGCACCCAACAACAACAACGCTGTGGGGGGTGATGTGATATTAGAAACAGAAAACAGACTGAACCCATCTGCTTCAGAAAACCCAGTGTGACACAAAGGGGGCGCTGCGCCGCTGAGTCTGCCTGGGGGCTGCCTGGTAGCTGGATCCCTGGGCCCATGGCGAGGACGACTGAAGGGCGGCAAGCCTCAAAGCAACGGAGAGGCAAGTGCAGTAGCTTCCGCGATGCTGGGTGACTTCCACTGCCACCTGTCGGGTTCTTTTCTTTCTCTGCATTGTGGGTGGAAGTGAGAGGTGGGGGTGCCCCGACAGTGTACCCGGTGGTGAGGCAGGTTGCAGTAGGATAAAGGCAGGTTGGAGGAAAGCTGAAGTCTAGGCTAGGCCAGCAAGTAAATGGGCCTTGGGCTCCGAAGGAACCACAAGGACCCGGTGAGCTTCCCTTGAGTGGTGTTCAGAAAGTCTGCTGGGCTCTGAGCTCCAAAGTTTATATAGCCTGACGGCCTGCCAATCAAGGGAACAGAGTTGGATCAGAAGTGACCAGTTGGGCACCAGTGAGGTTTTAGATGTTACCATATCTCAGGTGCCATCTTGGCCTATTTGATGGGAGGGGGGAAGAGTGAGGTACCCAGATGTAGGGCCATGGTGACCAGTTGCCACCTTGCCCCGTAAGATTCAATGGGAGCAAGTGACCTGGATGTAGGGTAAGGGTCACTCGCCTTGGAGGAAAGAGGTCGGTCCTTCAAGTGGGCTAGATGGGCTCCTGGGACCAACCATATTTGGGGTACTCTCTATCCCCCTGGGAATCCCAACACCACCCCCATCACTGTAGCCTGTGCTCTTTGGCCCCTTTACCTCCCCTCTGCACCCCTAAACCATGTCCATCTATTGCTTCTGTTCCTTGGAGGAGCCGCCTGGTCCATGGGAGTCAGGGAGCAGGAGGAGGCTCACAGCATTTAGCATCTCTGCTAAAGGCTCGGAAGCCAATCAGAGGCCTTCAGCTCTTGCCTCCCACTTCCTCTGCTCCCTGCACCCGGCTGCCAGATGCAAATAAGAAGGAAATTTTAATTTCACAAATTGCAGCGTGTATGATGCTTGGCAAGCTAACCGGCAGGCAGGCACAGGTGAGGAACAAGGGTGCGGGTTCGGCAGGGCGCCAGGGCCCTGGGCTGCCTTCCAGGAAGGTCCCCTAGCCACCTGCTGCTGCAGCTCATTCCTGAACTCTGTCAGAGGAGCCTGGCATGGTGTGTGGGAGGGGGAGGGGAAGCGCTGGCATCTGTCCAGCTGTCACTTCAGGCTGTCTCTCAATAAGGTGGCTTGATGCTTGCTGGTGTGAGAGGGAGGGAGTCAAGTTCAGCCACTTTGCAGGGCCCGCCTGAGCTAGCCTGGGAGCAGTGAGATGCTACCCAGGGATGCTGGAGCCTGGGGAGGCTTCAGCCTCAGTGTTTCCTGGCTGAAGCAGCAAGAATGGGTCCAGCAAGTCCCTGAGACTTCCGGCAACACTCCCTTTCCCAGACATTCAGCCCCAGCCTATGGTTCATTCATGGACAGCATGGGGGGCCCCTTTTGCCCACCCAGGCCACCCAGGACCTCTCATGAGCAGATGGGCCAGCCACCTTTGGAGGGCCTAGAGCCCCATCCCTTCTTTCACATGATCAGAGGCACATCCTGCTGTCCACAGGTTGCAGTCAGGGTGTTAGGGGGCTCTGCAGCCCCCTAAGATTCCTAAGCTGAAATCATAACCCACGGTCCTGATGGCTCAGAATGTGACTGTATTTGGAATAGGGCATATGAAAGGGTAATAGAGTTCAAGTTAAAATGAGGGCATTAGTGTGGGCCTGAGTCCAACATGATCAGAGTCCTAATAAAAACAGATTAAGAATCTCTCCCCCACACAGAGGGGAAATGGAGGGAAAATGGCCACTTATAGGCCACAAAAAGAGGCCTCAGACATGACCTGCCCACACCTTGATCTCAGGTTTCTGCCTCTATACGTGTGGGACAATAAATGTCTGTTGTTTAAGCCATGTGGCTTGTGGTACTTTGTGATGTTAGTCAGAACAAACTCATACAAGGGTTCAGTTAACCAAATAGAAATTATGATGGGTCCCCTGCAGAAGCTGTATAGGAAGTCACTAATCCCTGAGCAGGTGCTTGGTTATTTCACAGATTAGAAAATCCAGGGCCCTCAGGAAGTGGACCTCCCCAAGGTCACGTAGCAATGTAGTGGGATCGAAGCTAACTGGTTCCCAAATGAGAGCTTTTGCCTGACACCCTCTGAGCAAACCTTGGAGGTTTCCACAGGCACTGGGAGGCTGAGAGAACAGAATTGTTTCCTGAGGAATCTGTTTTGTTCAAATGACAAAATCTGCAGCTGAAATAGGCATACATAAAAAAGGAGTTAATGTCTGTTAAGCAGAAAATTATATCTCACTGTTAAGGAAAAACATTATTCATGATACTTCCTAAAGCACGGTAAGGAAGGCTTCACAGTAGTCCCCAGTCACAAATAAGGACACATTCCCAGCCCCCTAGTAGCTTTCAACACATGAACCATCTGGGGGGACATTTCATATCCAAACCACAAGGGAGGAAGTGGGGTAACCAGTGTCTGATCTTTCCCACTGCCACTCTCCAATCTGCTGGTGACTGTCTTTGGCCAAGCCCTGCTTGAAGTCAGAAAGCAAGGAAGGCGAGGTGACACAGACCATGGGATCAAGCTCCTGGGGACAGAAAAAGGGCAGAGAGGGGAGGGAGGAGTGGGAGAAATAAAGAAAAGCCAGCTCCAATGTGGTTTCATGGAATCCAGTGAGAAGATTGTTTTGAGAAGGAAGAAATGGTCAGTGGTGTCCCACATAACGGAGAAGCCAAACAAGGAGAACCAAGCTAGTCTGTTGTATTCGATGCCATGGAGGTCGCCTGGGGCCTTAGAGAGAGCTTATTTGGTTGAGTAATAGGAGCAGCAGGCAGACTGGAGTGTGATATGAACTCCCTCCTGATGGTGACGTTAAGGGAAGGTTTAGAGTGTTGGATCGATGGTGCGACCTTGAGCCTCACCTTATTCACCTCTAATGTGGAGAACTCAACAGTAGCTATCTACAAGGAAAGTTGTTTGAATGAAATCATGATGTATAAATTCCCCATAAACTCCAAGATGATGGGTAAAGGAAGGCCTTGTCATTGGATAGAGCACTGCCCAGGGTGGTATGGAGGACCCAGGAATCAAGTCAGTCAGGCTCTAACATTTGAAGCGCATATCTTTATCTGCTCTTTTCCTCCCCTCACCCCTTGCTTCCTGGATGCTGTGAGGAGAGCAGCTTTCCTCAGCCACCCCCTCCTGCCATGATATTCGGCCTGACCTGGGGCCTACAGCAATGGATCCCGCCCACCTTGGGCTAACCTCTGATGCAGAGTCCCAGGTGCCTCCTGCTCCTGTTTCATCCAGGCCTGGAGCCGCTTGGGCTAAGTACAGTTTATCCCTGGTACAGGGAGCTCGGTGGTAACCTCAGTGGGTACAGCAATGACTTTGTTCTCTGACTTCTGGACAGGGAAAAAGGTGCCTAGAAATGTGAATGAGATTTTAGCCAGTGAGCATCTGGTGGCTTGACAGAGTGGTGTCCATAAACACAGTATGATCAGGCAGCCACCTACAGCTGAGGACACTTGTCCTCCAACCTGGGGCTGGATCCTCACAGCTGGGTTGCTGGCCTTGGCCGTCCTTTCCCCTCAGCCCAATGCGGATCTCCATCCAGTCCCTTGCCCTATCTGGGCACCTCCTGTCCATGCCTCTGCCCTGATTCTCTCTCTCCCTCCCTGCCTTCCCTTCCTCACCAGGAATCCCATTGTCCCTGCGATCTGTGTGAATTTCAGCCTGCGGCCTCAGTTGCACGAGCAGTGTGTCTCCCTTTATTTCTTACAGCAGAAACTTATTTCAATTTCCACAAATGTTCTCACGTGCCATCCCAGGACAGCATGGCTTCCCCAGGGCCTAAGGACATAGGCAGGGGTGCCATCAGATCTCCAAGCTCCTTTACTGCATCTGAGAGCGGTCACGCACCCACCTCTCCAGCGAGTCTGACTAGTAATAGGAGGAGAGAACATGGCACCTTCACAGGGGGGCTTTGTGATTCAGACAACAAGACCAGCTCCAGGGAGCAGGAACAAAGGAGCCTCCTGAGGGGAGACAGAGCTCAGCAGCATGCGCAGCCCTGCTGGGTTGCTGCTGGCCTGTGTGAGCCTCTGGTGCCCATGTGCCCACAGGCATGGGGGTTTGAATCTGTCTGTGCACTTTGTACCTCTGAGGTATGCAATCCACGTTTCTGTCCTAGCCAGGGACTCAGGTGACAGACTGGAAAGCTGTGGCGGCAAGAGGCATCTGACCCCCAGAACTGTCAGGTAGTAACTCTGAGTTGTTTTAAGCCACTGAGTTTCTCATAATTTGTCACAGCAACAATAGGAAAGGAATACAGAGGCCCACATTTTGCACGTCTAAATATTCAAAGGTCTGGGATTTAGCTCAGCTCGTAGAGCGCTGTGCTGCAGTCTCTGAGGTCCTGAGTTCGATTCCCAACACCGCAAAAATGGGAGAAGGGCCTGGCAATCCACTCCCAAGGCAATCCCGAAACAGGCAACCACTGAAAACCCTATGAGGGTCGCTATGAGTCAGATACCGACTCGACAGCACCCAACAACAACAAATATTCAAAGTTATAAATCAGGTCAATTCCTTGCTAAATATGATGTATTCTTCATGAATAAATATGTCTTCTTAATCATTTGGAGTTACAGATTTTCACACTCCTAGGAGTGTGGTGGTGCCCTCTCCTTCCAGAGTGGTGCAGTGGGCACTAGGCTTGGAGTCAGTAGACTCCCCTGTTGGTTGTGTGAACTTGGGCAAGTTCCTAAATCTCTCTGAGATCGCGAATCTCAACTCATATTGTGCGGATTATCCGTGCCCTGACTTTTGACTTCACTTCTAAGACATCTCTGCAGCTCTGGGCACAGCACCTGATGCTCCCCCTCCCTCCTTCTGTCATATCACTGTGTCTACATACTCAAATCTCCATTTGCTCTTAGCACTCTGCCAAGTGCTTCAACTGGGCCCCCACTTCCCTCCTGTCGGAGATGGTAAAAAAAAAAAAAATGAAACGTGAATACTTCTAAGTCCTAACTGAATTAAATTCCTTTCTCTATGTACCCAAAGCTTAATAGATGTTCCTGTGTTAACTAATGGCTTAATTAAATTATTTTCATTCTCTCCCATTTGATGTTTCACCCCTTGAAGCCCAGGTGGCAAGCCACATCCTCATTCAACTGAATATTCCCCCTTGCCTAGCCACACGCCTTGCTCATGGCATGGGAATTCAAAACCATGCATTTAATTCCCACCCAAGCTCCATGCTGGGAAAGCTCCCACTGCAAGAGAGATAAATAAGCCCCCTAGAAACTGGAATAAGGGGAAGAACAGGGCGGGTATTGACCCAAACAACTGAACAGAACTGGCTTCCGCAGGCATGGCTAGAGCTGGATGTTCAAGTTGTTGTTGTTGTTGTGAGGTGCCGTCGAGTCGGTATCCAACTCATAGCGACCTCATAGGGTTTTCAATGGCTGACTGTTTCGGGATTGCCTTGGGAGTGGATTGCCAGGTCTTTCTCCCATTTTTGGGGTGCTGGGAATTGAACTTGGGACCTCAGAGACTGCAGCGCAGCGCTCTACCAACTGAGCTAAATCTCAGCCCGGATGTTCAAGTAGTGTTCAGGAATCCTTCTGTTTTCTGTCACTGCTTTAATCATGGTGGTTTCACTGTCCTGAGCACCGCCCTTCCATAGTAATGATGTAGTTATTAGTGATACCCAAATTATCTTCTGTGCCTTTTGCAGTCCTAATGATGACAAGGAAGGATTTCATTGGCCAGATTGGGCTTTGTGCCCAGCCATGAACCACTCACCAAGGCCACAAGAACGTGATTGGTCAATTCTAGATTATGTTCTGTGCCTAGAATTAGGAGATGGATTAAATTTTATCTTAACCAAAATAATGGAGAGTAGGAAAGGGATAGCTTCTCCACAGAGAATTGGGAAAGGACTTCTTAGCAGAAAGAGAAACAATGGACCTTTGGTGTTCAAAAAGGAAATGTCTGCCCCACTCCCTTGATTTCAGTCAAAACAGCTGCATTTAACACCAATTCAAGTCTCATTAAATGATTAGGCATGGGTTCCTTACTCTGAAATTTTTCTACATTTCGTTTGGATCTCTTTTGATCTGTGAATCCCACTCTCAGCCTACAAGACCAAGCTGGGAGGAGCCCTTCTAAAAGCAAGAGCTATCCCACCCCCAGGAGCCTGCAGACAGCCCCAAGTGTTGAGTTTGTCTGTGGAGAAGTCCCCCCCTTCCATAATTCACTCACCTCTAATTTCTACGCTTATCAGTTCTGTCACCACTAGTGAAAGTGACCCCTGGAAAACAGAAAAGAGAAATCCACCTGGCTAACAAAATCTTAGGGAATGTTCTGATTTTGTGGTGATGTTGGGCACCATAGCATGTCAGGACCCAGTCAAAGGAGCACGTGTTTTAAGACTGTGCTTCCTCCACACAGAAAGTAGCTCTTTTCCATTCAGACCAACTTCTTCCCAGCACTGCAGCCATCCAATATTCCATGACAAGAAACAAGGATCTTTTATGAGGAGGACAAGTGTACAAAGGAGGCATTTATTCCCTATTCAGAACTCTGTGCTCTGAAGGGTCTGGGTCCTTAGCCTTTCTTGATTTCTTGCCCTATAGAGAATAGGGCAATAGATTATATCCTTTTCCTGTTGCTGCTGTAACAAGTTATGACTCATTTAATAGCGTAAAACAACGTGACTTTATTACTTTGGAGGTCTGGAGGTTGAAAGTCCAAAACAGGTCTCAGTGGGCCAAAGTCAAGATTTCAGCAGTGCTGCTTTGCTTCAATCCTTCTGGAGGTTCTAAGGAAGAATCCATTCATTTGCTTCTTCCAGGTTTTAGAAGTCATCTTCATTCTTTGGCTCGCGGCCCCTGTCCTCTGCCTTCAAAGTCAACATAGAATCTTCAAATCTCTGTCTGACTCTCCCTTTTCTGCTTCCCTCTTCTACATTTTAAGGGCACTTGTGATGACATGGATCCACCCCGATAATCCACTGTGCTCTCCTCATGTTAAGGTTGACTAATCATCTAGGCACATGGTACATGCCTGTAATCCCAGTGATCTGGGAGGCTGAGGCCGGAGGATGGTGAATTTGAGGCTAGAAGCATCCTGAGTAACTTAGTAAGACCCTGTCTCACTAAGAATAAAAAGCAAAATGGGGACTTGGGGTACGGCTCAAGGTCCTGAGTTCAACCTCACGGTACTGAAGAGTCAACTGATCAGCATCCTTAATCCCATCGGCAACCCTTTGCCATGTATCCTCAGATGTTCCCAGACTCTGGATATTGGGACATGGACATCTTGAGGAGGTCATTATTCTGCTGTTATATGGAGAATTTTACAAAAATCTGGACTTTCTCAAAGACCTATGCCCAGTATTAACAAATCAGAAGAATAGCAGAATTATACAAATATATAATAAATAACATCAAAAAGGAGAAAATTAAAGTAAAACTAAAGCACTTCAGATCAGAAAGAAATAGTGTCCCCAGTGGCCCTATTTAACAAATAAGGAACTTAAAGGGACTTGGTGTGTCCAATTCTCGAGAATAGAGGTCCTTTCCAAAGAGGCAGTAATCTGGACGTGCCATTCTTTAAATCGCACCTCCATTTGAGTGCCCCTAATTCTATTGAGAGTGCTGGGATTTAGCTCAGTTGGTAGAGCACTGCGCTGCAGTCTCTGAGGTCCCGAGTTCGATTCCCAGCACCACAAAAATGGGAGAAGGGCCTGGCAATCCACTCCCAAGGCAATCCCGAAATGGTCAGCCATTGAAAACCCTATGTGGGTCGCTATGAGTCGCATACCAACTCGATGGCACCCAACAACAACAACAACAATTCTATTGAGATATTGAGGCTTGCTTCCTCAGACCCCCCAGCACTTTCTCCTATACTCAGAGGATTGAAGACCCCCAAATATATCAGGGCTTGGAACAGTTATGCCTTATTCATTAGACTGGAGCCTGAAACACTTGCAGGGATATTAAGGAATGGGGGAAGTCAGGTGCAAGATTTCAGCTCTGAATGTTAAGAATCCAACATGCCATTACAAATACAAAACAGCAACTATTCCTATAAGGGTTGTTGTTTTTGTTAGGTTCTGTCAGGTTGGTATCCGACTCATACTGACCCTGTGTACAACAGTCAAAACAGTATTGTCAGTGCTTCTCTGCTATTCATAGGGTTTTCAACGGCTGATTGTTTTGGGGAGTGGGTTGCCAGGTCCTTCTCCCCCTAGAAGGGTTAGACTGTGGATAATGGAAAGGAACTAGATGTTTGGAGAACAGCCCTGTCACTGGAGGACCCTTACATTCTCCTCGTTCCAGTGCCTCAGAGTGGCCATAGGTCTCAGGGTTGGCATTACTCATGCAGGGTACCAACATTGTTCCTTCCACATCATAGGCTTGAGATTCCATGTGGGACCTCGACGCTGACTCATTCCTTGCCCATCTTCTGCACTGCTCTTGTCTCTGCACTTTCTCCACTCTCTTGTGTTATTTACAGTGAGAACTGTGGCTTCTAGTAGGTGGCAAACCCCTTGGAAGGTAATTATTATGTCTTACTTACCAGGGAGGGCCCAAGATTTTCCATGATAACATTTCCTTATCGGCTCACTGTTACTGCTGATCTCACTACACTTTATAAGGCAGAGCCCACTCTCATCATATAGCTTGTTGTTGTTGTTAGGTGCTGTCGAGTCGGTATCCAACTCATAGCGACCCTCTGTACAACAGGGGAAACACTATTGTCAGTGCTTCTCTGCTGTTCATAGGGTTTACAATGGCAGATTGATTTTTGGGAGGGGGTTGCCAGGTCCTTCTCCCAAGCCTACAGCTTCTGGTGTTCCCAGGTGGTCCTCCCATCCAGGTATTAACCAGGCCCGACCCTGCTTAGCTTCCAAGATCTGATGGGATTGGATGCCACAGGGCTATGGCTGCAGGCCATCATATAGCAGGAAATGTCAAATTCTCTCTGTCTCAGCCTCTCTTGCAGCTTAAGTGAACAGCAAGGACCTAGGCCCAGTGGATCAACCCCGTCTGCCATAAGGTTTCAACTTGAAGGTATGATTTAAAGAATCAGGAACTACACAGAATCCACGTTAGTGGATCCACATTAGTGAAGGAGATGGCAGAGGCTCCATCACATCTCGTACCAAGAGCAACATCCAGAATTCTGCCTCAGCGTGATGTTGGTCATGCCAACCCCCACATCAGTGCCAGCTGCCAGGGGGGAGTATCTTCACAGGACCAGTTCTGCCATGTAATTTCATGGGTTGCTCCAGGCTCAGAGCCTTCAACTTGACTGAAGTGTCCTTCAGAGTTTCGGTGAGCCAACTAATGCCACCTCATCAATCCCCTCTCTGTTTAGATGAGTTGGGCTTGGTGTTTGTGGCTAACACATGAGACCCGATCTTGAGTTTCCAGTCGGTTATCTGTAGTCCCTCTCACCTGGAGGCCTTTGCACCCTTCAGTGTTGTTTCTTCCACCTGGGATAGTCATCTGCCAGCCCGTTTCTCCTGCACAACCCCTGCCCACCCATTCCCATGTCAGGCACGATGGCACTTCCCCTGAAAAGCCCTCCCAGATCACCTCAGGTCTGGGCCCCCCAGCACCCTGTGTGCTCCTAATAGTAGCATCTTCCCTATTAGATTTTGACTTTATCTGAATCCCCCTCTATTCTGTGAGCTAAATAATGATAGTCTGCATCTATGTCCTATACAACAGTGTCTAGCATAGTTCCTGGCCTATTAATATAGATGAATGAATGAGTGAGTGAGTGAATGAATGAATGAATGAATGAATGAAATCAAACTCTCTCAGCCCCAAACAATCCCCAAGGGAATGCCTACTATCACTGCCTGGCAGCATAGGGCGTCTTAAATTTTTGGACTCAGGACACTGTTTTGCAGAAATGCCCTAGATTGTGTTGTTGCTTTGTTTTACTTTACCTGGATTTCTTGTGCTTCTGAATGCTAGGTCCCACACCTTCTTAAAGCCCTCATTTTCCATCCTGCAGGGAGAAGCATTTACATCGCTGCTCTCCTTTCTCTCTACCCAGTAGTGGAGGGCCCAGGCACTGAAGGAGAGGGTGCTTGCTCCCTGGGAGAAGCGTTCCCTGGGACCCACTGCAAGCCCCTTGAATGGGTGGGTTGCCATGGCAACTCTTTGATGAAAAGAGTTGCCTGAAGGGCTCTGAGCAGCAGGAGGAACAATTCCCAGAGAAGCACCCATACCTTGCCAGGACAAACCACTGTGTACCAAGTGCCCAGAGCAGTGCCTGGCACTTGGAGGGTTCCAAGGATCCCACAGGAAAATATCACATTCCCTGGCTCGAACTCCTGCTCCACCACTGAGTAACTGGATCATCTTGAACAAATTGCATAGCCTCTGTGCGCTTCCGTTTCCACTCCTACAACTTAGGGCTGACGGAAGCACCTAGTCCATGAGCTCATTGTGAGGCTAAACTAAAAGAACTCACACAAGGGGCTGAGCCATTGCTGGGTGTGTGTGCACAACGCCCACAGAAAGGTGGCCAGTGCTGAGAGGGGCAGTGGGGGCAGGTGCCCAGGATGGGTCAGCTGTCTCAACTCTGCCTTCAGGCCCCAACTCTCGAAGCAGCTGCTTCTTCCGCCTTCATAACCAGAAGCAGTTGTGTCTCTACTCACAACGTAAGATGTCCAGTCAGCCACCATGCCTGTCTTCCTTCCTTCTGGCCACTCTGTAAGCATATCCTCACGGATCACACAAACCAGACTGTCTCTCTCCGTATGGTGCCCCATTAGGCTGTGACTCTCCATTAGGCTGAATTCCTCCCAGACTCCTAGAAGGAGCTAGCCTCCCTCTGGTCTAACATCTGCCTACTGTCCACCCTCACTCCTCACTTCTGCCCCCACTAAAACACTTGGGATTCTCAGATTTTAAGAATCTAAGCTGTTACCCAACTGCCCCCACAAGAAACCCCCTTCCATTTTTCTTTCTCTTGCCAATCCCTACTTATTTTAAAGGATATGTGAGGGCTCAGCTCTTGCAGGAAGTCTCCCCTGGCACTGCAGTGTACCTTCCAAATGTAGGCATAAACAGCCTTCTGGCTCTCAAGCCGAGGGCCCAGCACATCCATTGTAATTGTGCTTCCTAAAGACCAGGGGCTATGGGAGAATGGGCTGTGGCCGACTTGGTCTTGGATAAGTCCTGTCATCTGACATTTGCAATAGAGCAGGTGCCGAATTGTTTTGAGAAGAGAGTGTGAGATTACTCAGAATGTGAGTAGGAAGGAGTTTGTGGCCTTGAAGAAGGGCATTATTGAGAAAGAGACAAGCAGCCCCAATAGACAGGAGTCAACCTGGCCCTTGTGCTCTCCTACTTGACATGGACAACTTTACAGAAGGTGACATCGAGTAAGGCCACTGACTGTGATGGAGCAGGATAAAAGAAAACAAGGCCACTGCACAATCATGTCTAAAAACAGACAACCATGAAGATTGTCCCAACTGCAAAATGACCAACTGCATCTCCTCCTTTTCTGGCTACTATGAGTGCCTGCTGGCTGGGTACCAGTGGCGCTGTTAGCCCTGTATCATCCCTTCTGCCTGAGATGCTGTAAGATTTATGAAGATACCCGATTAGAGAACCCAATTATAGATTATAGAATTACCCCTGCTGCCTGACAGCATCCATTCAGATGCTCCCCAAAGTCACATTACACAGGCCCCAATCCTTTAATAAGCTTCTCTCACACCCTGTTAGAGTCACCTCACTATTCCCCATAGTGCAGGTTCTCTCTCACTGCCAAAGGTCAATAAAGTCGATTCTGTTCAAGCACAGGAGTGTTCCTGGAGGTCTTTGACTAAAGGATGTTGAAACCACCTAGTTCCTGGAACGCTGGATTTACTTATTTATTTATTTATTCATTTATCTGTCTATTTATTTTAAATCCTAATTTAAAACTGTCTGCAACTCTAGCACTGGGGCATCCGATCCCATCAGATCTCAGAAGCTAAGCAGGGCCGGACCTGGTTAGTACTTGGTTGGGAGACCGCCTGGGAACACCAGATGCTGTAGGCTTGGGAGAAGGACCTGGAAACCCACTCCCAAAAATCAATCCGCCACTGAAAACCCTATGAATAGCAGAGAAGCTCTGACAATAGTGTTTTACCTCTTGTAAGGCCGCTGAGTCGGACACCGACCAGATGGCACCTAACAACAATTTAAAACTATCTACAAAGCAAACCAGGCACAGCATCACATGCCTCTAATTCCAACAACTCAGGAGGCCAGATGCAGCCTGGGTAACTTATCAAGATACTGTTTCAAGGCAAAAAAAAGGGGGAGCCTGGAAGTGCAACTCAGTGGTAGAACATTTGCAAAGTATGTGTGATGTCTTGGGTTCAATCCCCAGTACTACACACATACACAAAATCTTCCAACTAATTGATGATGAAGATTATATTTCTGGTACAAAACACATGTTCAAGTAGACAACCTTGAACATACTAAAGTCATCACTCCACATCAGTGGGTTCAAATTCAAGGATTCAACCAAATGCAGATCAAAAATATGCCAAAACCTGTGTGCATACAGAGCACTACAAAATGGTTTCTTCTCATTACTCCATAAGCAATACAGTATAACAACTAATTATATATGGTTTACATTATGTTGTTGTTGTTGTTGTTGTTAGGTGCCATCGAGTCGGTATCCGACTCATAGCAACCCTACATACAACAGGGGAAACACTATTGTCAGTGTTTCTCTGCTGTTCATAGGGTTTTCAATGGAGGATTGATTTTTGGGAGTGGGTTGCTGGGTCCTTCGCCCAAGCCTACAGTGCCTGGTATTAGATATTACAAATAATATAGAGATGATTTAAAGTTATGTGGAAGTGTCACTGTCAGAGAGGGCTGCAGTCCAGCGCTCCTACTGCCTTAACCTGAAGAGTTCCCTTTTGAGACCTCCACTCAGGTGAAAGTCGGATCCTTGGCTCTGTCACAAAAATGAATTTTAGAACAAGTCAGTAGAAGAGTGAAGCAGTTGGAAGTTTATTAGATAAAAGGTGAGAAAGAGTACATGCTTCCAGAGTGAAGCACAGACATCCGGAGAGAGAGATGCCCTTAGGTGTCTTCACAACAGGTATAGGTATGATGTGGCCTTTTGAAGTTGCCTTGCTCCGTGGCATCCCAGCAGGTGTCTGCTATAGATTTACAGGTTAAAAAAAGAAGCGTTGTGAAAATGCCCAGATTGAGATAGCCAAGGAAATTTCTACTATATCTACTATTAAGGAACTTACCTAGGTCTGTTAATCATTATAGTCTGTAATCTGGGTTGTTAATATTCTTAGAGAAGCCCTGGTTTGGATGCAGGCAGTTCTCACAGCAGTTTATCTTCTTTTTGATCATGCTGGAGTTCTCAGCTAAAAAGGCTCAGACCAGGTCCCAGGGTGAAAAGCAATTTTTTTCCTCATGTCCCCCAAATTTTCTGTCTATCTTGCCTCGTATCCCCCAAATTTTCCCTGTCTATCTTGCCTCAATTTCCCCTTCTCAGACTTTGATTCCTTAATCTTAAGGGTTGATGAAGGCTGAAAGTCTGTTTTCTGAAGCTTCTTTAGGCTGAATTGGGGCATAGACCCTATCTATCTGGAATCAAAAGTCTCGATCTGTCTGATCTCAGGGGAACATGACAGGATCTGGGCTTTCGGGTTGGAGGATCATTATCCAACAGGAATCTGGAAGAGACGATGTCATCAGTGTAGATATCAAACCATGTAAACAGTAAAGCATGCATCAGATTTGTGATGTCTATCTCTAAGATAGGCCTGCAGCCATACCACTGTGTCTTCTGACCCTGTCAGATCTCGAAAGCTAAGCAGGGTTGGACCTGGTTAGTACTTGGATGGGAGACCACCAAAGAACACCAAGTGCTGTAGGATTAGGAGAAGGACCTGGCAGCCCACTCCCCAAAACAATCCGCCATTGAAAACCCTATGAACAGCAGAGAAGCACTGACAATAGTGTTTCACCTGTTGTACGCACATTCACTATGAGTTGGATACCAACTCACAGCACGTAACAACAAGAGCAAGAACAACACTCCTAAGATTAATGTCAAAAATAGGATAACTTCTTTTTCTTCCATGAGGTGCCTAAAAACCAAGATCTTAACAAATCATTAACATTCAAGGCAGAATCTGACATAGATTTAACTTTCGTATGTAAATCTTGAAGAATTGAAGGCATATTTCCTGAGTTATCAGGTATATATAAATAGCATTTTACTTTAGTAATGGCATAGGTTTTTCCTTGTGTTGATATCAAAATATCAACCGCCACTCAATTTTGTAAAAAATTTGTCTTTATCATTTTGCCTTGAGCTGTAAGAAAACATACTAAGAATGTAGCAAAACAAAAAATAATTTTAAGAAGATATCTAGGGTCTTATAGATTAGCAGGAAAACAAAGCCAGGTTGTAGCCATTGAACATAAATGATTATATTGACAGTGCTTAAGAAGAAAAACCAAGAAGCAATTTAAACATAAATCAAGATTATAACTCTTGATAGGTTTATAAATGAGACTTACCTTTGTATATAAGGAAGTTGCAATGTCCTTTTTCTTGCTTAAAGAGAACTCAGGTTTTACAGATTACAGGTGTAGGCAATTTTGTCATCAGTATGTCTTTGAGGTTGTAGAGACTCAGAGGGAACGGGTTCTACTATGAATGTCCCAGTGACTTTACCATAATGGAGGTAACAAGAGAACCTGGCAGGGGCCCTTCCATTTGGGAGGCAGCTGATCCACTGGAGACTTATTTTAAGTCTGTAGTAATATATAGTCTGTTGGCTATGTCTGTAGCTTGCACATTTTGTTGTTAGGAGGCAGAAGAATTTTATTACCAACTTTTAACAAAGCCCTCTGTTTGGTATCTAGGTCTATTGGTCCATTTTTCTGTGTAATAAGGGAAACTGTTCTATTTGGTCACTTACAACGCATCAGTTACCTGTGTGGGCAGCCAAACAGCTTTTAAAGGAATCTTTTGGTCTTGGCCATTTTCATCAACACTGGTTACTCTATAAGTTTACTTAGCAAGATGTCCTGGGTACTCAATAAAGGCAGAGAATGAAGCCTTCCGTATCTGATAGGAAATCAATATTAATACCTGCCATTTCTGGAGTCATCCCAAAGGCATCTTGATGGTCTTTTGTGGTTGTTTGATTTTACCTTTTGGGAATCTGGATGTTTAAGGCTGTGGTTTCAATGCCACAGGTGTGGCTGAGGATGGTTGGAATTTTTTAGCCTTTTGACCATTTTATTTACCAGTGTCCTATAGTGGATTAATAATTAGGGTAGTATTTGGAGTTTACTTTAAATTTTAATTTAACCTCTTTTATTTTGTATTATTATTAATTATTCTATATGTGGTTATACTTTCTTACTGGGTGGTATAACCACGTTAAGATCATGTACAATGCCAAAAAAAATTAACTTTTGACTTTTACTTTTTAAGGTCAGTCAGGTTTCCTTAGGGTTATTTTGTAGGGACATGTAAGGAGGCTGTTGGCTTCCCTCAGTCTTTCCTTTCTCAATCGTGCCATCTGCTTCAGGATGTGTTAGGGTCTTACTGATGGTATGGCTCCCCTTATTGACCTCTGTAGTGACCCTCCTCCCTACAGAAAGAGCCAGCCTCTGGGTATCCTCAGCCTCTCTGATAAAAAGGACAGGTGACTCACCAGAGTGCAGGGCCCTTTTGAGGGATCCCATTATTCCCTCGATTCTGACCGATCTGGGGCAAATGCCAAAATATTGGCTATCCTCTTAGCCCCCTTATCCTGATTGGTTTAGGCTTCCCAGTTTTGGTTGTCAAACATCCAGAAGGTTAGTATTACTAGTCTTAAAGAAGGAGTAATAGATATTAATTTTTTGTATAATATTTAGTTATAATTTTGTGATATAGCATCTTAGAGGTATATTTTAGTCATATATATATACATATATATATATATATATATATATATATATGGTGTTAAGCATTTTGTAATAACCTAAGGTAATAGTTGTTTACTTGAGTCATAAAGTGATCTTTAAAAACTTTAAAATAAACATAAACCTTGATTTTATTAAGACTTGTTTTCTAAATAGTTAGAAACTTGACAAAATTATTAGGGAGTGTAGTTGTCTTGACAAAATATAAAATCTTTGCCATTTAATCCTAGGTTTTTTAAAGTAAGTACTTTAAGACAGCCTTACAGTTTAAATATAGAACCGTTAACCATAGTTAACTTAATTTTATACATATCTATTGTTTTATAAACCTTTTGTAATATACTTTAACCTTTTACATTTTTACCTTTAGAGTGAGATCATTTTTATGCCTGGTATAATGACATGAATATTTGAACATTAAAGGATTTCAGACCATTTTCCTTCTTTTTAACCATAGTATTGTAGTATAGTTGATATTCCCATCTTTAGAGAAAATTAACTTTTTCATTTCAACACTTATGTGTTTCAAAACTAACCTTACTAACTGAAAATACAATTTGTTTTTTAGGAATAAAAGGCCCATTGTAGATTTGTTGTTGCTGTTCACTTTTATGTACCTGAAAGAAAAAAAAAAAAATAAGAAGAAGAACAGCACAAATACATAACAAAAGACGCCTGGGGTCAGATAACATCAATCTGACCAACTTCCTGGGAAAGGTAACCTTGGCCTACAATGTTAACATGACCAAAATTCTGGGGTAGGAAACCATGGGCCAGCAATGCTGATGTGAACAAATTCCTGGGATTGGAAATTAGTCCAACAGATATCCTGGGACTGGAAAACATTGGACAGCAATGTTGATCCAACTGAAATTTTGGGGTCAGACATTAGTCCAGTGGATAGTCAACGACAGGTCACTGGGCAACCACAAAAGACAGTTTCATTTTCCCCCCTGGACATCTCCAGAGCACCCTGAGGGCACACCTTGTTGTGCCCTGACAAATGACAAACATAAGGTTAGATATACAGTGATTGAGTTTGGGGCCTCTTATAGGATGGGAACTCACGAAGTCTGAAATCAGTTATCTAACCTTGCATTTTGTTGTTGTTGTTTTGTTGCTGTTACAATTGTATCATCGAGGGAAAGTAATTATCCCAGAATTATTTAGGTTTTAAAACAGAGCGACACCCCTTATACCACTCTGCAACCTGAAAGATTGCCAGTCTTTAGGGTCTGTTCACCCCAGGAGTCTGTGTGGTGTGGATTGGAAGAAAGGAGAGGCTCCCCTGAAAGTCTGCCAGGGGAGAGAGGGGGAATTGTTTATTTTATAATCTGAAGAATCAACTTGGGTTCTGGGTCCTCTAAGGTAAAAAGTTTAAAGGTTCTGGCCCCAGTGGATGGAGAAAGGGTCTAACAATTAAATGCATAGCTCTAATAAATGTGTTTTTTTTCTTTTTGGGTGAGAGAAAAGTAAGCTTATTATCTATTTTTATGTCAGTATATTTGATCAGTAAATTTTGATCTTAGAAAACCTTTCAAATAATTGAAAACCTTTTCCTTAATTATAGTCAATGTAAATATATATAGAGAGAAATAGATAATAAGTTTTATCTTTTACAAACCTTCTTGTAACATAGACTTTGCCATCTATTACCTGTTACCTTCTCTGTAATAATCCTCTACTTTCTAGACAGAACAAAATCTTGTCTCTAGTAAAATATTTCTTTATCTCTTTAGCCTTCTAACAATATTTCTGTACCTATAACTTTCTCTATCTCTTCCTTTTTCTTTGTCTTATTTCTTTACAAAAATGTTGAATTAAAAAATCTTTTTTTACTTAATAAAGTAAAATAATTTTTATATAGTTTAATGAAATCCCAGGAAGCTGCATTTGAAATACAGAGCATGCATATAATCTTCAAGTCATTATAAATATAAACAAAGACAAAACATACTAACAGTATTAATTTATTTATCAGGGAATTAAACCTTGTGAACTAAAAGGAATTTGGGCCAGTTCAATAGTTTTAATTTATGTGAGCACTCATTTATCTATAAGCCCATTTGAATAAAAGAGGTTTTTTTGTGTTTGTTTGTTTGTTTTTGCAGTACTGGGGGTTGAACTCAGGCCCTTGTGCTTGCATGCTTTGCAAGTGCTGTACCACTGAGCTGTATCCCAGCCCATATTTTTACTTTTTGAGACAGGCTCTCGCCAAATTACACAGACTGCCTCTGGCCTTGAACTTGCGATCCTCCTGCCTCTGCCTCCCAAGTCACTGGGATTATAGGTGCCTGCCACCTTATTTTCGGCTTCTATCACTTCACTTCCTTAGTAAGTTATCATCTGTGTCTTGGACCTCTCTCTCTCTCTTTCTCTCTCTCTCTCTCTCGGTGCCCACATGCATTTTAAAATGAAAAATTCTGTAACTTTGTTGCACTCTTTCTGGCCTGTCCTGAAATTCTTTTCTGTGACGAAGCTGAGGACCCAGCTTAACCTGAGTGGAGGACCCAGCTATAGGCTAGGTGGCCACCCTGAGCTGTACCTCTCTACTGGGCTGCCGGTAATAGCATCTGGATATGAAATCACTATAAATTCGATCTCCAGCACTAAAGACACTCATGACATGCTAGGTGTGTCCTTGGCCAGGAATTAAGGGGAAAAAAAAGAAAAGAAAGAAAAAAAAAAGAAAAAAGAAAAAAAGAAAGAAAAGAAAAGAAAAGAAAGCCGGGAGGTAAAGCAAAGAAGCAATAGTACCACACAAGCTGACAGAGCAGAAGTTAAGAAAAACTTAGCAACTTTGTCTTGACGCTCATTTCTCTCCATACGGGCCACCAAGTATGTCACTGGCAGTAGGGCTGCAGTCCAGTGCTCCTACTGCCTTAACCTGAAGAGTTCCCTTTTGGGACCTCCACTCAGGTGAAGCCTGCAGCCATAGCCCTGTGGCATCCGATCCCGTCAGATCTCAGAAGCTCAGCAGGGTTGGACCTGGTTAGTACTTGCATGGGAGACCACCTGGGAGCACCAGGTGCTGTAGGCTTGGGAGAAGGACCCAGAAACCCACTCCCAAAAGTTCATCCACCATTGAAAACCCTATGAACAGCAGAGAAGCACTGAAAATGGTGTTTCCCCTATTGTACGTAGGGTCAATATGAGTCCAATACCCACTCGAGGGCACCTAACAACAACAACAGCAACTCAGGTGAAAGTCGAGTCCTTGGCTCAATCACACAAATGAATTTAGAGCAAATCAGTAAAAGAGTGAAGCAGTTGTCAGTTTATTAGATAAAGGGTGAGAAATAGTACATGCTTCCGAGTCAAGCATGAGCATCCAGAGAGAGAGGGAGAGAGAGAGAGAGAGAGAGAGAGAGATGCCTTTAGGTGTCTTCACAACAGGTATAGGTATGACTTGGGGCTTTTTAAGTTGCCTTGCTCCATGGCATCCCAGCAGGTGTCTGGTATAGATGTATAGGTTCAAGACGAAGCATCGTTAAAATGCCCAGACTGCGGTAGTTGAGGACATTCCTACCATATCTAGTCTTAAGGAAATTACCTAGGTCTGCTAACTTTAATTTTAGTCGACAATCTGGGTTCATGAGATGCTTAGGGCAGCCCTGGTTTGGATGCAGGCACTCTCAGCAGCTTCTCTCTTTGATTGTGCTGGGATTCTCCGCGGAAAAGTCTCAGAGCAGGTCCCAGAGTGAGAGCTTCTCTTTTTCCCATGTCCCCCAAATTCTCCTTGCCTTTCTTTATTGGAAATCTTTAATGTACAACTTAATGTGTTTCATTCCGACACGCATTGCATTGTGACATTTCCACATATGCCTTTCACTGTACATTGCACAGATAACTTCCCCCTTACCCTCTTGTGCCCCACCTCCCCCCCCCGTCCCCCCCACAACAATGGCCTCCTTTCTACTTGCATGTCTTTTTGTGGGAATATTTTACTGTATAACCTTGCATCTCAATTATGATTTAAGTCCACACTGACTCCTGTAGTGATCTATCTTTTTCCATTGTCAGCAGTATTACATGAATAATCTAGCCCATTTGCATTATTTCCATCCTTTGGTATTGTTGGTATTATAATTATTTCCTGAACTATTAAAGTCGGGCTGTTTACTTTGAGGTTGACCTCTAACTCATTCCTCACTCCTCCTTGTCCCTCCTCCCTCTCCTGTCTTCTCCCATCATCACTTCCTTTTGCTAGATCCCTCCCTCCTTCTTTCTGCTCCTTAAATAGTCCCTTCTCTGCTAAGTTTACATGTGCTTTTTATTATGTTCCAATTTATGTATAAGGTTTTTTCCTTCTTTTAAATGTGATTCAGCTCCCACATATGAGTGAGAACGTGGTATTTCTCTCTTGGGGCTTGTGTTCATTCTTTTCTCCAGTTCCATCCATTTTGCTGCAAATGACATTATTTCATTTTTTTGATTGCTGAATAGTATTCCATTTTATCCTGCCTCAGAAGGATGTGCTTACGTTATATGTAAGTACAGTGGAGCCTCAGCACTCGACCACAAGCTGTTCTGAAGGCTGGTCGAGAGCCAATCAATTTGAGTATCTAGTGCTTTTTTCCCATAAGAAATAATGTAAATGTATTTATGTGTTCCAGCACCACGCTGAATGCCTAATTCAGACACACCTGTGCCACTCACATACTTAACAATAATTTTTTTTTCTTTAATTCAGTTATTGTTTACTGGTTTTCTCTTTCCTCCACTTTTTAGAATTAGAAAATTTCTTGGGTGCCATGATGGCCATATGGTATACATAGGTACATATATGTTTAAAAAAAATACAAAATCATGAACACACTACAGGGGAGGTCTTTACTGCTTGAAATCAACCCACAGAGTAATGCCTTCCTCTTTGTTTCACCCAGAAATGACATGGGTGACCATGGCATCTCATACAGGCTTTAAGACAGTGGTTGAGTGCTGAGCAAGAGGTCAAATACTGGGCCAGAATTCTCTTGAAAATATTGGTCTAGGACAAAAATGTTAAAGCATGAAGGAGTTCTGGCCTAATGTCCCTCTACGGGGACTTGCACATCTGCAGATTTTGATATCTGTAGAAGGTTCCAGAGTCAATCTCCCAGTGGAACCTGAGGGACCATTGTAGGTGCTTTCTGGAGAGCTACCTCCATCCCCTCCAGTACCTGTGTGCATGTTGTCATGCACACAATACACACACATGAGGGGATGAAGGACAGAGAATGGCAGCTTTGCTGTCCTTTATGTCTGAGACCAGGTATGCCTCATATGGAAGGACATCAGCTAAGATTCCTTGACAAAAGAATGTTATAATTGGGTGATCACATCTGCTTCGAAAGGGCCACAAAGCAACTGCTGTCTGTTCCAGGAGCTGCCATGCCCAGGCCCTGAGGAGGTGTCTGTAGTTACAGATCAGTAATCGTTGACAGGACTGTCCCTTTCTGGTGGTATCACTCCAGCCCAGCAGATACCACAGTGACTCTGACTCCATTCCCCAGTCCTGCCTTCCATGGAAAGATGCAGAGGTATTCCTTGTTGGTAGCCCCTGGGACCAAGAAAGAACAGATCAGGCTTCAAGTATGGGTCAGCATCAGACTGTGCAGGGGTCAGATCTCTGACAGTAGTTGGCTATTAGGTTGAGTCGTTCAGAGTCAGAATGCTAGCTGTGGAGGCTGATTAATTTTCTTCTCGATCACTGAGAAATCTTTATTGACAAGATTAAAGTCAAGGTAAAGGCTCTTCTCAGTCACCAGGAAGCACCTGCTATGTGTGGCAGCAGAAATCCAATATGAAACTCAGATGACAATGGTGGCGATGGGAATCACTAATCTCCTATCATAAATTTCTCTCTGGACTGAGGACCAGGGCATCACAAATGTCTGCAAAGGCCAGTGACAGCTCCAGAGAGGGACGTGATCTGTGAGGAAGTTTCATTTAGGAGCTCTTGTTACGTCTTCTCCACAGGCCAAACTGACACCTAGGGCTATAAAATTGTCACCCTTCCCCTTTGCCTCTCAGAAAATCAAAATTTCATTATAACGCTTTTTATCAAATTTATCTTCTGCCATTTCTTCTCTCCTCGTCCCTTCCCTCGCCTTCAGCCTCATTCCTGACAAACATGTGAACTGTTGCTCTGTCAGTTATTTATCTGAGTAATTTCTTGATGAAATTGGAAATATAATTGAATTTTCTGAAAACCATGAATTCAAATGAGGCGACAATAGAGGAAACAGCGTGATTAAGGAATTGTTATTCGCTCATTGTACACCATTACCACCCAGATTCATCACGGATCGCTCACAGATGGAGTCGCTGAACTATGATTATATTTTAGAAAATGAAAGGGGACAAATCTAAAAAGGCAATAAAACAAATTAGGAGCCTTCTTGAAGGACAGGATTATTACTGATTAAGTACATTTGGCATCAAAAATGCACTAGTACTTTAGCAGTTCAAATTACATATCTGTGCAATCAACATTTTTGCTAGTCTCAAATTCTTTGTTATTTTGGTCTTCTAATCACATTCCCCTTCACCCTCCAAATTGACGATTTGAAAGAACATTAGAAATGATCTTTTCTGAAGGAGCATTTTCTCTCAAAATGCATTTACACTCAGCAGCCATTAAAGGATATTGCCCACTCACTTAGTTTCTCAATTTAGCTTTAAAATAAAGTTACCATAGTATGGGAAGTGGCATCTATTTAAATGTAATGGTCTTTGTCACTTCTTTCAATGTGCTGTTTAGTGCCGAGGGATGGCAGAAGGCAGGGTGCAGATACCTAGAGCTTCCATACCACACAGACAACAGGTGCACTTCCAGGTGTTCCCTAGGAATTGGACCACCTTCCTGGTCCCAGTTCACTTTTTAAAGGACCTGATGGTAACTTTGTCTACAGCCATACCAGCCTGGTGTCTGACCTCGTCTGATCCTAGATGCTAAGCAAGGTCAAGCCCGGTTAGTACTTGGATGGGAGACCACCTGGGAATACCAGGAGCTGCAGGTTTAGGAGAAGGACCTGGCAGCCCACTCCCAAAACAATAAGCCTTTGAAAACCCTATGAATAGCAGAGAAACACTGGCAATAGTGCTGGGCATCGCACAGAGTAGGAGAGTGTTTCGTTTTGTGGTACATAGGGTCACTATGAGTCAGATCTGACTTAATGGCACCTAATAACAACAAAAGGTAACTTTGGGGCATCTCATTCAAATAGCCTTCCAGTGTATTAAGTAGTCTGATTGTAGATGAACTGCCAGTGACCCCTGCCTTTTGGTCTCCATGCCTTTCTATAATTCACTCCACTTGAAGGTAGATTAGACCTGTGACTTGCTTTTAACCAACAGAACATGGCCAAAGTGAAGGGGATATCATGGTCCTATTACATCCAATTGCCTGACTCCATTATTCCTGAGGACTCATGCCAGAGATTCTCCCTGCTGACTTGATAAAGTATGCAATGAGGACAAAGAACTCCACAGGGCCAGCAGCTGTGAGCAGCCACTAGATGCTAAGCATGATGTCCAACCAACAGCCAGGAAGAAACTGAAGTCCTTAGTTCTACAGCCACAGGAAATGAGTTCTGCCAACACTGCAGGTAGGCTTGGAACCAGATTCTTCCCAAACCAAACCTATCTGACAGGATGCAATCATCCCAGTCAACACTTTTATTGCATATTTAAACTGTACCCACACCCCTCACCCACAGAAACTGTGCCTGTATTATTCAATAGACACCATAGGAAACTAATACAGCTGCTCAGGAAGACTGGCTAGCTCCAGAATCCAATCCATTGACAGGAGAGGAATCTTTATTCCTTAGAAGAATAATTCATGCTTTGTGAAAATAGGAAGATGTTCTCCAGCTTTGGAAGACCATTTCTTTCTCACCATAACCAAATTTCCTAAAAATCCTAGAGGAGAAGCATTTGTTTCCACAGCTGGCTCATGGAACTGAGTAAAATTAACTCAGAGAAGGTGAGAAGAAGGAACAAATTAAATTTTGATACATGTACAAGAGATTACTTTCAAGTTAGAATGAGTGTACTTGCCTGTTTTCTGTTTTTAGTAATACAATCCTAAAACTGAGTGAATTATAAAGCTCTGGTTCAAGGTCAAGGGCTCAAATAAGGTGATGGCCTTTTATGTGTGTGAATGTTCTATGGTCTCTCTCTTCTTATAAGGACACCAGGATTCAACTATGGGGACTCCACCTTGATGACCTTGTTGTTGTTGTTGTTAGGTGCCATCAAGTCGTGTCCGACTCATATCGACCCTCATAGGGTTTTCAATGGCAGATTGTTTCGGGATTGCCTTGGGAGTGGGTTGCCACATCCTTCTCCCATTTTTATGGTGCTGGGAATCGAACTCGGGACCTCAGAGACTGCAGAGCAGTGCTCTACCAACTGAGCTAAATCCCAGCCCCTTGATGACCTTATCTAACTCTAATCATCTCCCAAATGTTCCACCTGTAAGCATAATCTGCTCAAGTTTCTACTTTCTTAATACCTCACAATAGTGATTAAATACAGACATGAGTTTGGGAGAGGTCAAACCATGTTCAAAGCACATCAATGAGTAATCTGAAAAAAAAAAAAAAGAAATTAGTGACAAATGTAACAAAAGAATAGAGGGTTATTCCTAAATCTGAAGCAGATTCTAACTGGCTTTGACCTAAGATTTTCAAATTTTATTAAATGAGCTTATTTATGAGTCAGAAGTCTGGATGCACAGGTTTACTGTTTTCTGTATCTTACCTTGTATCAATTAAAAATTAAGGATTTAAGTTAAGAAGTTTAGAAAAGTTCTTGATGACCATCATAGAAAGATACTGAACTTTACCTGTAAAATTGTGAAATCTTGTCTGTAAATTTCTAAGAAAAAATGAGTACGCAGTTGGAAATGTTTCAGAATTGTGAATGCATTAATATATTTAGAATTATTTAAGCCATGTAATTCTGGAATCTATCCAACAGAATTTTTATGAAAACATAAAACATTAATTATTTTATTCATTATGTAGTCTGCATATTCCTTTGATGTTTCTATTGTTTTCCCTTCACTATAAACTTCAATCAAGGTTAAAAAAGTTTTTTTTGTTCTTAATAAAAGAAAGTTGGCATGACTATGCTAGTGTCAGATAACATAGACTTTAAAACAAAAATGTTACCACAGATGAAAAGGAACATCTTATAATGCTAAAAGTTTCAAAGCCTCAAGAATATATAACCATCATAAACACTTATGCCCCTAACAATAGAACTCTAAAATACATAAAACAAAACCTGACAAAATTGAAGGGATAAAGTGCCAGTTCAACAATGTTTAGAAACTTCAATACCCTACTTTCAATAGTTGACAGAGAAACTAAACATAATGTAAGCAGGAAAATAGAGTATTTGAACACTAAAAATCTAGACCTCACTGATATCTATAGAATAACCTACCTAATAATAGAAGCATACAGATTCTTGTTAAAAACACATCACTTTGCAGAATAGACCGTATGCTAATCCATAAAACAAGCTTTAATAACTTATGATTGGAATTGTATTCTTTGGCCAAAAAGAATGAAATTAGGAAGAACTTCTGGAAACTCACAAATATGTGGAAATTTAGAAACCCATATATAAATAAACTAATCAAAGAAGAAATCCCAATAAAATGATTGATATGAATGAAAATAAAGACACAATATATAAAAACTTATGTAATGTAGCTAAAGCAATGCTGAGAGGTAATTTTTAGCAATAGATATTTTCATTAAAAAAGAAGAAAGATTTCAAATCAATAACTTAATTTTCACCTTAACAAACTTGGGAAAAGAGCAAACTAAACATAAAGCAATCAGAAGGGAAGAAATAATAAATATAATAATAATTAAAATTAGTAAAATTGAGAATAGAAAAACAGGAAGAATCAACGAAATCAAAATATAAGGAAGGAAGGAAGGAAGGAGGGAAGGAAGGAAAGAAAGACAGGCTCTAATAAATGCAGATATCCATGTTCATGATAGGAAGTCTGTTGTTAACTAGGTGTGGTGGCAGACATTTGTAATCCCAGCATTCAGGAGGCTGAGGCAGGAAGATTACAAACTCAAGGACAGCCTGAACTACATAGACAGACCCTGTCTCAGAAAAAAAAATCAGAAGAAAAAAAAGGAAAAGGAAAAAAGAAGTCTATGGTTAAGATGGTAATACTAAATATAATAAAATGATTTATAAGCTGATTTACAGACTTAAAGTGATTTATAGATTTTGTACCATCCCTATCAAAGTTTTATGGCCCTTTTTAAAATCCCCAGTTAGTGATTTAAAGACCTAATGCAATCTTTATAAAAATCCCATGGCCTTTTTTGGTTTTGTTTTAGCAGAAATGGAAAGGTTATTGCTGGGATTCATGTGAATTACAAAGGACCATGCTATGGTTTGAATATGGTTTGTCCCTTCAAAATCCAGGTTTTGGAGACCTGCTCCCCAATTTCACAATGTTGAGAAGTGGTAGCACCTTTAGGAAGTAATTAGATTATGGGCACTCCACAGTTATGAAGGGATTAATGTACTCTCCATGAATGCTGGTTGTTATTGGGTGAGTCTGGCACCTGGCCTCACTCTCTAATACACATACCCTTCCTAACGTTCCACTTGTAACCATGAAGCCCTCCCTAGAAACTGAGTGCATGCTAGTACCATGCTCTTGGACCTCCACAGCTGTGAGTCAAAATAAACCTTTCATCTTCATACATTCCCCAGTCACAGATACTCTGTTACAGCAACAGAAAATGGACTAGTACACACTCCAATTAGCCAAACTAATATTGACAAAGAACAAAGTGGACAGAGTCCATCTTACACTTCCTGATTTCAAATCTTAGTACTAAGCTACAGTAATAAAACCATTGAGGCAAGCGTGGTATATTTATGACCTCAAAACCTCACAATGGTGCAATCAGGTGGAAGCACTATCCTAGCATTTGAAATGTAGAAACCAGGCTTGAAATATGGGGGGTTACTCAAGGTCAGAGAGCTGGAAAGCCATCATCACAGGTGCACATTCAGTGCTGGCCTGAGTATAAGACATTTCATCCCCTGGCCACTACTCATAGGACTCCTGAGCACTTTTTTTATTATTATTTTGCAGTAGTAGGGGGTTAAGGCCAGGGCCTCCCTCACTAGGCAAGTGCTCTACACAACACTCTCCTTTTTAATTTTTTTTTTTTTGAGACAGAGTCTCACTAAGTTGCACAGGCTGTCACTGGCCTCAATCTTACAATCCTCCTGTCTTGCCCTTCCAAGTAGTTCTGAGCTTCTTTGTCATAGAACTGATGGATGGGCAGCCCAAGAGGCTTGGGAGCCCTAGTATCCTAACCTGTAGAGAGGCAATGGCAGAGTCATCCTCCCACCCCAGCCTCCCTGCAGAGACCCCATTCAGTGACCTGAAAGGATGTGTCATATCTTAGCCACTAAAAGTGTCTGTTCAGTGGACAACATCCTTCCCTGTCTCTGTCTTACTGAAGTAGGAAATGGTGCCCAGATGGTAGAAGGCAAGCCACCAACGTGTGCCACGGTGCTCTGCACACATGCCCCACCTTCCTGGTCATCTCTCCTGTGGTCTTTCAATTTCCAGGCCACATTCAGTGGCCCTTGTAAGACAAGAGCATTGGGCCACACTGGGCACTGAGGAGAGACGCAGCTGGCCAGAACTGGCTGAGCTCATGTGCTACGGCTAGTGGGGAGGAAGACAAAGGCTGAAATTTTTCTGCATAAGCCCTCAGCATAGATCCAATAACATGTCCATTAGTTCCCGGTAGTGAGTGGACAGAATTCTGTATATTCCCGGAGGCAATTCTTTTAAAAAGCCACAGCCTCTGATTTGAGGCTATGCACTCTGCCCAGTCATTCTTCTTTCCCTCCTCCTTCTCTTGTTTCCTTCTCACACACCACTTCTCCAGAGGAAGTAGAGTTTTCCCAAGCATTTATTTCTCAAAAAAATTTCATCAGGGGCTCCAAAGTATGTAAGCATCCACCTTCTCCACAGCATTCTCCATTTAACAACTATTTATTGTACACCTATTATGCCTACAGCTGTAGTCCTGTGGCATCCCATCCCATCAGATCTCGGAAGCTAAGCAGGGTTGGGTCTGGTTGGTACTTGGATGGAAGACCACCTGGGAACACAAGATGCTGTAGGCTTGGGAGACGGACCCGGCAACCCACTCCCAAAATCAATCTGCCATTGAAAACCCTATGAACAGCAGAGAAGCACAGACAATAGTGTTTCACTTGCTGTATGTAGGGTTGCTATGAGTCAGAAATTGACTCGACAGTACCTAACAACAACTATGAACTAAGAACTATTCTGGGGTCCAGGGATGCTTAAATGACAAGAAATATATGATCCCTGACTTGAAGTGGCTTACAATTCACTGATAGAAACAGACATTGATTTTTAAAAAATGAAACACACACACACACACACACACACACACACACACTAATATATGCATACTCAACAATGAAGATATTGCTGTGAATCTCATCTAGACCAGGAGGGCAGGGAGACTTTCTGAACTTGGGTCTGAGAGATGGATAGGAGATTACTAACCAGGCAGGTGTGATGGGGCTCAGGGGAACACTCTAGGACATATGAAAGTTCCTAGGAGGGCAAGAGTTGATCTCTTCCTGCAACTGAAGAAAGATCAGTGTCTCTGGACCACAAAGAATAGGAGGAAGAGACAGGAGAATCAGGCAGGCAGAGGGTCAGAAAGACCGTGTTGTGTCAGGTGTGGTGGCACACACCTATAATCCTAGCACTCAGGAGGCTGATGCAGGAGGATCTATGCAAGTTTGAGACCAGCCTGGGCTACAAAGTGAGTTTTGGGTCAGCCTGAGCTACACAGCAAGACCCCATCCCAACAAAGAAAGAGGAAGAGGAGGACAAACAGGAGGAGAAGGAGGAGGCAAGGAGGGGTGTTATAAGTTTTAGAATTTATCTTAAAGGTCACAATAAAACATTGAAGGATCTTAGAAGGGACAGACAGCGTGATAAATCTTACATCTTTGGAACTGTGGTTGGGAAGACATGTGAAGATGGGGTAAGGAATGTAGGACAGTTGTGGAAGACCAATGACCAGAGGCAGTGTTCCAATAAATAAATGGCAGTGGCTGGCAGTATGGAGGCTCCAGGTGAGATGAAGACATTTATGAGTTAAAATGGACAAGCTATGCTGATGGGATAGGATGGAGAAAGAGCAGGCAGTGTGGAGAATGACACCCAGCTATGGCTTGCATTCAGTGTTCTGGGAGATGTCATCCAAGAGGAGGATGTGATTAGCAGGGGAGAGGGCATGAGTTCAAGAGAAGATTCATATTCAGGGGGATATGTCCCATCAGCAGGGGGATATGTCCCATCAGCAGGTGGATATATCCCCTTCAGCAGGGGTTATGTCACTCTGGGGCTTAGAGAGATGGTGTAAAGACACACACCTGCAAGTCTCCTGCAAGGAGATGGAGATTGAAATCCAAAGAACAGGTGAGGTTGCTATGGAAGGAGTGCTGTGTAGGAACACATTAACTAGGGCCAAGTTCTAAAGAAATCCACTCTTAGAGGCTCAGAAGTTGTCTCGGTCCATCAGGGCTACACTGACAAAATGCCACCAGGCTTCTAACACTAGAAATTTATTTCTTACACTTCTGAAGGTTGAAAGTCCAAGATCAAGGTGCCAGCAGATCTGGTTCTGATGAGGATCTGCCTTCTGGTTCATTGTTGTTGTTGTTGTTGTTGTTGTTGTTGTTGTTAGGTGCCGTCGAATTGGTATCCCACTCATAGCTACCCTACGTACAATAGGTGAAACACTGTTGCCAATGCTTCTCTGCTATTCATAGGGTTTTCAATGGCTGATTGATTTTTGGGAGTGACTTGCTGGGTCCTTCTCCCAAGCCTATAGTATCTGGTGTTCCCAGGCAGTCTCCCATCTAAGTACTAATCAGACCTGACTCTGCTTAGCTTCCAAGATCTGACGGGATCAGATGCCACAGGCCTAGGCTGGCTTTTGGTTCATGGATGATACCTTCTGAATGTGTCCTCACTTGGTGGAAGGAACAAAGACAGCTCTCTGGGTCCTCAGGTACAAGGGCACTAGTCTTATTCATGAGGCTCCACCCTCATGACCTGATCATCTCCCAAAGTTTCACCTCTTAACACATTCACATTGGGAGTTATCTTTTTAATGTATGAATGGTGGGGAGTGGGGCACAAACAGTCTATAGCAGGAGGAGGAGCCAGGAAGGATGGGCAACATCCAGATAAGAATGAATTCATGGAGGGCAAGGGAGTCATGAGTCAAGTGTTACCAAGAAGTTGAATAAAACTAAAATTGAAAAATGGCCATTGGACGTGGCAACATGAACGCCATCGGTAAGCTCATAGACATTTTGGTAGAATGTTCTTGAGGACGGGCAAAGGTGAGGAAATGATGATGCTTAAGGCACACCACTTCTTAAAGCAGTTTGGCTGTGATGCAAAGATGATTCAGAGGAAGACAGCTAATAGTACCAGGGAGTCAACATTTTTACCTTTTTCTTTTCCTTCCTTCCTTCCTTCCTTCCTTCCTTTCTTTCTTTCTTTCTTTCTTTCTTTCTTTCTTTCTTTCTTTCTTTCTTTCTTTTTTAGCATATTATAAATACTGATGTGAAGTATCCAAGTGGAGAGGAAAACTGTCAAACCTACAGAATAGAAAAAACCATGCCCATGAGGCACTTAAAAATGTGGAAGGATCCTAACAAAACATAGGTAGAGGCTTTGGCCTTAGGTGAGGGAAGGTCACCTCAGAAGCCGTAATAACAGGAAGGATGCAGGGGCAGGTGCAGAGGTAGAGAGGCCAGCGAATGTGGTAGCATGGTGCAGAAAGACGTCCCCACCTGTAGTCCCCGTTCTCAGAATGAGGTTGGTAACAGTGGCAGGAGCATATGCGAGCATCTTTCAGAATTAATTATAGAGAAGTAGAAGAGAAGCTTGCCCTTTCCAATGAGATATGCATGCCTTTGAAATAAGCTATGTGTTTGCCCTTGTAATGTTTATGAAAATGTGGTCTTTTAGAGTCATAAATCAATGTTTCCATTCTAATATACAGTGTTTAATTGAGCAATTGATTTTGTCATCAGATTCTAAGTTGAAATCTTACTATGTTCGGATGAGTATTGGAATCTATAAAAAAATTTAAGCTTTGCCAAATTTACAGTTTTAAAGAATTAGATTTATAATGTTGTTGTTAGGTGCCGTCAAGTCGGGTCCAAACTCATGGAGATCCTCATAAGATTTTCAATGGCTGATTGTTTCGGGGTTGCTTTGGGAGTGGACTGCCAGGTCTAGTCTCCTGTTTTTACGATGCTGGGGATCGAACCCAGGTCCTCAGAGAGTGCAGAGAAGCACTCTACCATGTGAGCTAAACCCCAGGCCCAAATATTTGAGGTTTGTTAGACAATTGAAGTACTTTACAAAACATATTAAGCCTATAAATGCGGTTTACAGTGTTTGTAGAGCAATTTAATTAAGCACATTTGTAAATGAGTTGAAACATTTCTCAAAGGTCCTCTTAAAAGTGATTGTTAAAATTTGCTAGACTCATAAATAAATAATAAGATTTGTAACCTGAATTTAAAAGCTTCTGGAAGAACCTGGGTTTTGTGAGAATTTGCAACTTTAATAAATTGAAGGTTAATTTTGAAAACCAGAGAAGCCTTTGATCAATATTTTTGGTGCCAAGAACTGCCCTCCAGGGCGTCAAATTAATGGATTTTTGTGATTAAAAATATGATTATGCTGATAAAAAGCTACTATAGGAGGAAGATAGTGAAGCCTCTGACCCATTCTCCAGAGGTCACCTCTTGTGCATCCTCCAGAAATTTCTTTTTTACATACACACATAATTTATCTCTTGCCCCATTTTTACACATAAAAGGCTTATTCTGTGTCTGATATTCTCTATTGCTTTTTCATTTAATATTTAGCAATATGCTCATGTCTCTCACAAAAATAAATATGAAATTCTCTCTTCCCTTTACTCCTTAGGGGGATATAGTCCCAGCCCTCGCCTGCAGGTCATAGCCAATCTTCTTTTAGGAGTTACTATTCTCTCTGTCTCCACCCTTCTTCCCACAGAGCTCCTCAGTGCACAAAAATGGCACATACACCAAGCACAATGAGCAACTCCACATTCCCAAGTCAACTCTCTTTCTCAGGTCTCAGTTTTCTCCATTTTTGACTTTAGATACTTCCACTGCGCTCTCTGCACATTCCCTTCCATGTGTGTCTTACCTTCTCCCTTCCTCAATTTCTTCTCTTCCTATCCTCTTACAGTCATGTACACGGACCTCCAAAATTGGCCCTTAGTCTCCCTCTTACCAACTGAAGCATTTTTTGGAAGTGACTGCACCCATTCCAGGGCTCCAGTGCCCAGCTATCCACTCATGCAGGGTGCGTCTCCTTGGAGCTCCTGAGAGATGTGGGTAACTATTTAACAGCATCCACTCCAGATGGCTCAAAGGCAGGACAAGCTACACAATCAGGTGAGTTCAGTGCAAAGTGCGGTCTCAGCCTGTAATCCCAGAGACTTGGGAGACGGAGGCAGGAGGATCGCAAATTCGAGACCAGAGGCAGTCTGTGTAACTTAGTGAGACCCTGTCTCAAAAAGTCCAAAAAAAGGGGGGCTGGGGGTGCAGCTCAGTGGTCCAGTGCTTGCAAAGCACACAAGTGCGAGGGGTTCAACCCTCAGTATTGCAAAGAAAGAAAGAAAGAAAGAAAGAAAGAAAGAAAGAAAGAGGGAGAGAAAGAGAGAAAGAGAGAGGGAGAAAGAAAGAAAGAAGGACAGAAAGAAAGAAAGAAAGAAAGAAAGAAAGAAAGAAAGAAAGAAAGAAAGAAGAAAATGCAGGTCTCTCTGTTTAAAAACCATGATTGGTTTCAGGATGGTGACAGAGGAGCACTGAACCAACTACAGGTCTCTGTGGATTACAAAACCCTCTGTCTATGAAGGCAAACTTGCTCAAAGGCATCTCAAACTTAATAAATCTAAAGAAAAGCATATATTTTCCACCCTCACCACCAGATCTGTCCTTTCTTGCTTCTTGTTCCCATAGCTGGTACCACCTCTATCCACTTATGCAAGCCTGGAAACTGGGAGTTATCCTCGATACCTTCTCTCCCCTCCTGCCCCTTATCCAGTGCACCACCAAGCCCCCAAGGAGGTTTCCCTTAATATCGCTCAGTTGCACCCACTGCTAGTTATGCCACCTCTAGGCTACGCTGTGTGGCCATCATCTCTTATCTGACCTATCCCAACAGCCTTTCTCTGGTCTCATCCACACCACCTTTCTCCTCATATGTTGTTGTTGTTGTTGTTAGGTGCCTATGAGTGTCTAACTCATAGCGACCCCACGTACAACAGGTGAAACACTATTGTCAGTGTTTCTCTGTTATTCATAGGGTTTTCAATGGCCGTTTGATTTTTGGGAGTGGGTTGCCAGGTCCTTCTCTCAAGCCTACAGCACCTGGTGTTCCCAGGCCGTCTCCCATCCAAGTCCTAACCAGGCCCAACCCTGCTTAGCTTCCAAGATCTGATGGGATCAGATGCCACAGTGCTACGGCTGCAGGCCCATATCCAATAGGATTCTATAATTCCTGCTATAGCCAAAGAGTTTTGTTGTTGTTGTTGTTGGTGGTGGTGGTGGTGGTTTTTTTTGAGAGAGACAAGGTCTTGCTATGTTGCCCACCCTGGCCTAGAACTCCTGAGCCAAAAGGATCCTCCTGCTTCAGCCTCCTGAATACCTGGGACCAAAAGTGTGCATCATTGCACTGAACATTGGCTTTCAAAATATAAACCTATGACAATTATTCATTTCAGCCCTTACTCTATATCCCTTGCTTAAAATGCTTTATTGTTTTCCTTCTCCCCGCCCCACCACTGTTCTTTTGGCTTCGTGCAAGTTATTTTTGGTATCTAGCAACTTTTATGTTGTTGTTAGGTGCTGTCAAGTTGGGTCCAACTCATAGCAACCCTCATAGGGTTTTGAATGGCTGATTGTTTTCAGGACTGTTTCTGGAGTGGGCTGCCACATCCTTCTCCTGTTTTATTGAGGCTGGGGTTTAGCCAATGTGCTACTCTGCACTCTCTGAGGCCCTAGGTTCAATCCCCAGCACTGCAAAAACTGGCGAAGAACCTGGCAGCCCACTCCCTCAACAATCAGCCATTGAAAATGCTAAGAAGTTTGCTATCAGTTGGACGTGGCTTGACAGCACCTCACAACGATGACAGTATTTTTTATGTATTTGCCAACTTTTCTTTTCTGGCTTTTGAGATTGATGTTCTTTTCAGATGATTTCTCCCTGCTCCAATTATAAAAATGTTATCATTTTTTTCTGCCTATATTTTGCAGCCTCTCTCTCTCCTTCTCAGTCCTTCTCCTTAACCTGTAAATAATCAGTCACAGTTGGATGTAAGACGTGAGGCTTCAGTTTTGTTTCATTCCAAATATCTTGCCAACTGTCCTGACGGAGCCACCTTTGGCTCTCTGCAAGGCCACCTCTAGCTGGCATGGATTCTCATTCGTAGTGAAAGCTATTTCTGCCCTTTCCATTCTGTTCCATAGATTTCTCTTTCCTTGGGTACAATTTTTCTGATTTGATTTAAGGATAAAATGCAGACTTCTGGGGAATGAATGTCCTTTATTCAATTCTCTACAAATAACAATTCCTTCAACAGAGCTTTTCTTTTTTTTTTTTTTTTCTTAATAAAAGATGGGGATAACTGAGATTCAAGACTCTATTTTCTGGTGAGATCCAGAATTCCATTATTCTGGGCTATTGATCGAGGGCAGAATTATCAGCCAAGCAGATGGGAGGATTTGATATCCTTTGTGGAAACTAAAGAGCCAATCAGAGACCTTGCCCCATCCCCACAGAACTGGCCAAGAGACACTGAATTCCCAGCACTTATTCACACCTGTGGACGAGCCCTGTGCCCATCCCTCCCTCGTTTCCTTCTTTCTTCTACCAAATAGTTCAACTGTGCAAATCTCATCTCAGGTGTCTCTTTGCTCAGGAGACTAGGGGGTCCTCTCTGCCCCTTACCAACCACCTTAGGTTCACCTCTGCCATAGCCTTTAGCACATACAGGCACATAATAAAAACCCTGATGGTAATTCTCTTAAGCCTGAAGCCGTAGCCCTGTGGCATCCGATCCCATTAGATCTCGGAAGCTAGGCAGGGTCGGGTCTGGTTAGTACTTGGATGGGAGACTACCTGGGAACACCAGGTGCTGTAGGCTTTGGAGACGGACTCAGCCACCCACTCCCCAAAATCAATCTGCCATTGAAAACCCTATGAACAGCAGAGAAGCACTGACAATAGTGTTTCACCTGTTGTACATAGGGTCACCATGAGTCGGACACCAACTCAATGGCACCTAACAACGACAACAATTCTCCTAAGCCCCTCCTCACCCCTCAGGCAAATGTGAGCTCCTCAGGGATCGTCTCTCAGTGGACTCTGTACCTTAACCTTGCACTGATCCTCAGTCAGGCTCTCTAGAATGTGTGGGAGGTGAAAGTATTCACTCATTTGCTATACAAAAGCTATCAGCGGCCATCATAGAAAGCCCAAATAATGCAGTTACTCTGAGTGACCTCATCCCTCGTTGCAATGCTTCTTTCAGAAGAAACACCTGTTCGTTTGGCATGTGGGCTAAATTTCTGAAGAAGAGAGAGCCAACATTCCCACCACAGGTGGCTGCAGATTTCTCTTCAGAGAACTTTCCACCCCCTTTCCCAGCCCAGTTAGCAAGGAAGGCTGAGGGAGGCCAAACTGCACCTATTAGGAGTGGCCAGCTAGGGTCTGAAGTCCATGCTGATTAGGAACCTCCATTCAACTCACCACCGTGCAAGGCTGCATGGCTTCGGCCATACTCCGGAGAAAAGCCAGGAAGCCGCAAGCACGTGGCTGCTGCGCTCAGAGCGCCTCCCTCCTGCCCCCTTCTCTGCCTGAGGCCTCTCTCCCTGTCCCTACTTCGCCTCTGGCTCCTCTTTCCAGAACCCACTCATTCATCACTTTCTGATGAGCTCCGCCAGGCAGGCCATGTCAGGAAATTTCTTGGTGTTCATTTTAATAAAACTTAATTATTAAGACAGCCTCGCGAGTCATAATACATTTACTGGCTCATTTTTCACTTCGCTGTTGGAGGCCTCCTGGCAGCCAGGTGGGAGGAGTGGAGGGTGTGGGGCGGGACACATCAGAGCCCTTTCTGGTCTTTGTGAGAGCTGGGGTTGGGGAAGCATCCCACCCCCACCCCCACCTTCGCCCTGCCAGCCCACCTCCTTCGCTGAAACACAAGGGCACCAACCATGGAGTCAAGAGAGCTGGGACTAAGCGCTGCTGACAGCCAGGCTCGTTTTGCAGGCGGGTGGGAGGCTCTCTGGGCTCCATCTTTCTCATGGACGACATGGGAACCACTCCGTTTCAAACCCGACAGCCATCGTGAGAGCTGACAGAAAGAGGTCGGAGCGAGAGGCCTCTGCAGCTGGCCAATGGGGGCGTGAGTACAGGTACAGATACAGGCCGGAGGGGCTGCTCCTTAGAATAAGGGGTGGGGTGAAATTGGGGGATCCCCAATAATCACAATAAATAATAGTTAACATTTACTAAGAGCTTTGCACATGCTGGGTTCTGTGCACACAGCTTTCTGTGCACACACGCCTTGGGTACATCTCACAGCAGCTCTGCTGTCATTAGTATTATAACACCAGCATTGATGTTAGCCCTGTTTTACAGATACGAGCATTGAGGCACAGGGAGAGAGAAGGAACGTGTTCGTAGGTGCAGGGTCAGTCAACCACGGAGCCAGGATGTGACTCTAGACAACTCCAGACTTCCCATTCTTGCTGATGTCATGGCTGCAGAAGAACCAAGGAGAGACCAGGAGTTTTTCTAACTGTGGCAACCTCACCCTGAAATTAAGGCAATGCAATGGTCCAGTGGTGTGCCAGGGTCCCAGGCAGCTCCATGTGATCACACCTGAGGTCATCGAAGTGGGGTGGGTTCCACTCTTATCACTTAAACTACGAAGCCCGCTGTGGCAACACAGTCCTAGAGTGCTTGCCAATTTCCTACCCTCAGCCCCACATTTGTTGTTGTTGTTGTTAGGTGCCGTCGAGTCGGTATCCAACTCATAGCGACCCTCATAGGGTTTTCAATGGCTGACTGTTTCGGGATTGCCTTGGGAGTGGATTGCCACATCCTTCTCCCATTTTTGTGGTGCTGGGAATTGAACTCATGACCTCAGAGACTGCAGAGTGGCGCTTTACCAACTGAGCTAAATCCCAGCGCCAGCACCACATTAGGAGGTAAGAAAGGAACCAGGTGGCATTGCGATAGCTGGCACAAGAGGTGGGGTATGGTATGTTGATTTGGAAAGTAACTGGAGGGCATGGGTCCAGAAGGAGAGAAGTCAGCTTGTGTCTACTATTATTGTTGTTAGGTGCCATCCAGCCAGATCAAATCACAGCAACCCTACGTAAAACAGAGTGAAACACTACTTCACACTGTGCCATGCACATGATCTTGTTATGTTTGAGTCCATTGCTGCAGTTACTGTGTTTCTTCTCAGTTTGAGTTGTGCCACATCAGCACAAGGAGGTCCTAGGGGCTTTACTCCATTCCCATCAGTAAGGTCAACTCTCCTTTGAGGTGCCAACTCTTCCCCAGTCATCTTTTGAATGCGTTCCTGCCTGGAGGGTTCAATTTATGGCACTCTATTTGACAGTGCTTCTCTGCTATTTATAGGGTTTTCAATGGATAATTGTTTCAGGACTGGGCTCCCAAGTTCTCCTCTCTAGTCAGTCTTAATATGAAAGCTCAGTTGAAATCTGTCCACCCTGGGCGGCCCTGCATGGATCTGAAATACTGGTGGCATAGCTTTCAGCATCACAGTAATACATAAACCCTTAAAACACAACAAAGTGACAGACACGTGGAGGTCTATTTACTGAGCACCCGCTAGGTGCCAGGCCCTGTCCTGTCTGTGTTAGGTCCATCATTTCTGATTCTCACAGACTCCATGGAGGTCAGTGGTATCATCTCCATTCTGCTGATGAGGAAATTGAGGCTCAGAGACCACAAGTGACCTACCCAAGGTCACGCAGCCAGGAAATGGCAGTGGTGGGAGAGGAGCCCACATCTGCCTAACCTCAAAACCTCTCTCCTTCTTTGCTCTGCTTCTCTGGGTATCACACCCAGACAGTCCCACACAGTCATTCCAGCCTCACACTGACCATCTCCTGTATGCCGAGCACCAGCCTAAAGGCTGGTGGACCAGGACATCAGAAGCCAGTCTGCTCACTGCAGTCCAGAAGAGAAGGCGCCCCTGCCACCACTGAGCCTCCTGGACCCCCAGCTAGACGCACGAGGAGGCAGCCTACCACACAGCTGTCCCAGGAATAAGCAGGCAGCTTTTCTCAGTTTTTTTTCTAAGTTAAAGGCTCTCATTACTGGCAAGGCAAGGACGCCCAGGCAATAAAAATAACAAAACAAAAGGAGAAAGTGGCCAACTTACAACAAGTCTCAAAATACCTTTTTCTTCTGGATTCTTCTCCTTGTATAACTGGGGCAAGAGCCCCTTCGGAGGGTTCTTATCTGTAGAGCTGTGAGGGCCTGAGAAAATACTGGAGCAGGCTCTGATTATCTAGCCCAATTCCATTTCCTCCCCTAGGTCCCTGCTGACAGACCCAATTTTGCTCAGGAATCCACTCCTTGGGGAAGCAAAACCTACTGCCAGCGCGGGACTAAATCCTGAATAATCCACTCTCTCCCTTGTCAATGGGTGGCAAGTGGCTCAGATGTCCTAGGATCGGGGGCGGCGGGGGCGGGGGGGGGGAGTCTCATGATTATCTGCCTGCTTTTGGTTTAAGCTTGTTTCTAATTTGAAGGTTCAAATTGTTAGAAGCTCAAGTCTCTGATTAATGACAATAACAGAAGATGAAATATCAAGCTGTCAAGCTGCCCTCTCAGTTCCAGCCAGAACAAACAGATTGTTTCTCTGCGTTTTGACTTAGCTGTCTTGCAGTCACACGTTAGATGGGAGACATATCTTCCATCCGGGGTTTTTCCTCTCTTAAACACTAATTAGTTAAAGGCATACTCTTGACAAACAACTTGAATTGAAACAACTCTTGGTTAGCTTTTTCAAAAAAAAAAAAAAAATCATGGCCGGGTGCATTGGCGCATGCTTGTGATCCCAGTGGCTCGGGAGGCAGAGGCGGGAGGATCGCAAGTTTGAGACCAGAGGCAGTCTGTGTAACTTAGCAAGACCCTGTCTCAAAAAGTCAAAAGAAAAATGGGCTGGGGGTGCAACTCAGTGGTCCAGCACTTGCAGAGCATGCAGGCACAAGGCCCTGGGTTCAACTCCCACTACCGCAAAAAAAAAAAAAAAAAAAAAAAAAAAAATCGTGTTAAATTTTTTCTTGAAATTTGACCTTTCAATCATGGCTTAAGTCGAGGTTATGATCTTGGGATGGTGACGTGACACTCATTGATGTGGTGACTAGCCTGGAATTTTGATCATGAAGGCAAATTTTGGTAAAAATTTCTGCTGAATTCAGCTTAGGAAATCAGTTCTCAAGGAATAGCATTGCTATTCCACAGGATAGCACATCATTCCCAGCTATGAAGTAAAATAGGCTCTAATTTCTCACATTCAGGAAAAATGAAGATTCTCATGCTGTCTTAGCAGTAATGCTCAACAGAAATCCCAAAGCATGAAGACAGTTTTGTGATGTAAAATATTTTAGTATAAATGACCCTTCTTACAAGACCCAGAATAAACCCTAATGTAAAATGTAGACTTTGGGAAGTAATACTATGTTAGTGTAAGTTCTCAGGCTATAACAAATACACCACTCTGGTCTGAGAGTCAGAGAGGTTGTACCTGTGGGGGAAACAGGGTGTGTGAGGACTCTCTGCACCTTCCACTCAATTGTGCTGTGAACCTAAAACTGTTAACAGGGAGCTGGGCACGGTGGCGCACTTCTGTAATCCCAGCAACTCATGAGGCAGAGGCAGGAGGACCGCAAGTTCGAGACCAGAGGCAGTCTGCGTAATTTAGCAAGACCCTGTCCCAAAAAGTAAAATAAATAGGCTAGGGGTGCAGCTCAGGGGTACAGCACTTGCAAAGCATGCAAATGTGAGGGACTGGATTCAACCCCCAGTATTGGGAAAAAAAAGAAACTGTTCAATAAAGTCAAATAATAAGATAACAGAACATAAATTAAATTAAATTAAATTAAGCAGTGAAATAAAATAAAATGCAGACATTTTGTATATGTTATCTGGACAAGTAAACTCATGCTGGGGTTTTATATCTATCAGAAACATTATATCTATCAGTAAATATTTCTTTCTAAAAATCTAAGATATAACTGCTTTCTAAAGGTATTTATTCCACATCTGGCTTTTTTATATTATTAGAATATATTTATTGGACAAAATAAGTGTTTTCATTATGACATTTACACACACACACACACACACACACACACACACACACAGTGTGCTTTGAGCAGATTCTCCGCCTCCAATATTCTTTATTATACTCTTGTCCCTCCCCTCTTTCCCTTTCCCCTTTTATATCCCAACAACTTCCCCTTTTAGTTTCAAGAACTTCCTTTCCCCTCCCCATTTTCCACATATCTGTCAGTTTGGTACGGTGAGGGCTTGTGTGTTGCTGCGATGCTGAAAGCTATGGCACTGATGTTTCAGATACTGGCAGGGCCACCCATGGTGGACAAGTTTCAGCTGAGCTTCCAGACTAAGACAGGCTAGGGAGCAGGACCCAGCAGTGCATTCCCAAAACAATTGCCATTGAAAACTCTATGAATAGCAGAGAAGCACTGTCAAATATAGTGCCAGAAATTGAGCCACCCAGCCTGGGAATTCAAGAAAAGACTGGAGAAGAATTGCTTCCTCAAGTTAAAGTCATCCTTAATGACAGGAATGGAGTAAAGTCCCTGGGACCTCCTTTTGCTGATGTGGCACAATTCAAAGTGAGAAGAAATATAGTGGCTGCAACAATGGACTCAAACATAAAAAGATCATATGCATGCACAGTGTCGGGTAGTGTTTTGTTCTGTTTTACTTAGTGCCACTATGACTCAATTCAACTCAACAGCACCTAACAACAACATCTTCCACATATGAGTGATAACACGCAGTATTTGTCTTTCTGATGTTGGCTTATTTCACTTAACATGATGATTTCCAGTTTTATCCATTTTCCTGCAAATGAAATAATTTCATTCTTCTTTATGCTTGTGTAAAACTCCATTGAGTATATATGCCAAATTCTTTACCCATTCATCTGTTAATGGGCATCTAGGCTGGGTGTATAATTTGGCTATTGTGAATAGCACTGCAATAAAAAAGAGTATGCAAGTGTCTCTGTAGTACTGCTGTTGTTGTTAGGTGCCATTGAGTCAGCTCCGTATACACGATCTTTTTTTCTGTTGCCTATTGTTGCAGCCAATCTGTTTCTTTTCATTTTGAGTTGTGCCACATCAGCAAATGGAGGTCCCAGAGATTTTACTCCATTCCTGTCATTAGGGTTGACTCTACTCTGAGGAGGCAACTCTTCCCCAATCTTCTTCTGAATTCCTTCCAGCCTGGGGGCTCATTTTCCTTCAGTATATTTGACAGTGCTTCTCTGCTATTCACAGAGTTTTCAATGGCTAATTGTTTGGGGAGTGGGCTGCCAGGTCTTTCCCTCTAGTCTTAGTCTGGAAGCTCAGCTGAAATCTGTGTAGCAGAGGGAGCCCTGCTAGCATCTAAGATACAGGTGGCATAGCTTTCAGCATCACAGCAACACACAAGCCCTCACAGTATGACAAGCTGACAGACATGTGGGAGATCTTGGTAGTAAGCTGACTTTAATTTTTCTGGGTATATCTCGCCAAGTGGTATGGCTGGCTCATATGGAAATTCTACATTCAGTCTTTGAGGAGTCGCCATATTGATTTCCATTGTGGCTGGAATAATTGACATTCCCGGCAGCAGTGAATAAGAGTTCCATTTTCTCCATTTCCTTGATAGCATTTCCTGTTCTATGTTTTCTTGGGAATAACCATGCTGACCAGGGCGAGATGGGATCTCAACGTGGTTCTGATTTGCATTTCCCTGATGGCTAAGGATGTTGAGTACTTTTTCCATATATAAATTGGTCATTTGTGTTTCTTCTTTTGAAAAGACTTCCTTTCCATTGTCTACTTATTGGTTGGATTATTTGCTCTTTTTCGTTCAAGTTATTTAGGTCTTTATACACTCTAGATATTAGTCTTCTGTCTGATGAATATTTAACAAGGATATTCCACCATTCTGAAATCTGTCTCTCCACTGTTGTTACTTTTGCTGTGTAGAAGCCTTTTAATTTAATAAAGTCCCATTTGTGTATTGCTCTTATTTCCTGAGTTATTTGAGTCCTATTCAGAAAATTTTTGCCTATGCATAGATCTTCAAATGTTATCCCTAAGTTTTCCTCTAGTAGTTTCCAAGTCTATTTACTTAATAACCTGATTTGGTGGCTATCCATCACTGTTCATTCACTGAACATTTTTGAGTGCTGCCCTCTACAGGCAATTGGGAGACATAGTGAAGACTCCATCAAGGCCCTGTCCTGGGAGTGCTCATCTTCACAGCTTTATAAAATAATTCTTGTTATGGAGTGTGTATGACAAGCACTCCAACAGAGATACATCCACAGAGGATAGCATGCAGTCAACTCGTGGTGGAGGAGGTGTTCAGGGGGAGCTCAGGGAGTGTATCTGGGACCTCTGGGCTCCTTGGAAGGCTGACTCTTTAGTGCAGACAGCGTATCAAGAGAGCTGCTCAAGAACAGATAGAGAGGCAGCAGCAGCCAAGTGATAGAAGTTCGAGTGGGCCAGATAACGGTTTGGGGCTTTATCCAGATAGAGTTGATAGTTGCTGTATTCTTTAGAGACCCTTTGTAAGTTGCTTGCTTAGTTATAGCACGACTGTCATAAAGTTTGGTGGTGAGTCAATCAGAAGGATATCACAGACAGAATCAAAGGGTATGAGTTCTACAATGTGGTTCCTTTGGTGGACTAGAAATCTCAGCCACACTTAGCTTTCGTGGCTACAAACCCCATGAACGCACCTGCTTCTGGGGACCATCCAGATGAGGATGTGGACCTCCCTGCTTGAGGACCCTCCCTCTGCCATCCTCACAAAAGTGACTTATCTTCTCTCTGACCCCTCAAGATGGAGCTGGAGACCCTGAACTTAGCCTGTACTTGACGGTCTACTGCAAGACTGCGGACTAAGGTCCACTTCCATGGTCAGATTCCCCTCTCCTTACCAAGCCCACTTTTCCGTTCTGAGAACAATTGTCAGTGCATCTGACTGTCTAGATGAGAATTTTGGTATCTCGACTTCCTTTTAAATAGAACACACTCGTAAGCTCTGAAGTCCAAAAGAAAAGGGATTCTTGCAAGGTGTTAGCTTTCAAGATTACAGTGCAGTGGGATGTTGGAGGTGCTGAGGGTGAATAAAAATTACACAGACAGCTGAGCACTTCCGACAAAAGAAATAGCAATGTGGCTCTGAGCTTCATGCATGATTCTCAAGGCGGTTAATGAAAAGGGAAGAAAATGACGGGTTGGCAGTGTTTTTAGGGCATTTGCTCCCAAATGTCTTAATCTCATTTTCTCTGGAATTTAAACAGTGGGATTGCAAGGTACCTGTCAGGGAGGCATCAAAACAGAGGAATCGGTCATGGTGTGGTGTTGTCAGACAGGAGGCAAGCCTTCAGACAGCCCCTCTCCTCTGGTTGCTAAGAGGACTGGGGGGCTTGATGACTGGGGGCATTTTGAAGGAGTCACCAGCTGGAAGCAATGAGAAGGCAATGGCTTATTGTTTCCTATATGACAAAATACTGCTCATCCAGGCTAAAAATTAATAATAATAAGAAGGAGGAGGAGGAGGAGGAGGAGGAGGATGTTATGGTTTGGATGTGAAGTATCCCCCTAAAAAGCTCATGTGTTAGGGCCTTGGTTCCCCATCAGGTGGCACTATATTGGGAGGTTCTGGAACCTTCGGGAAGTGGAACCTGGCTGGGGGAATTAGGTCCACAGGCAGTGGGTCCTTGGGTTTATCTTGTTCCTGACCCTTTCCTGCCTCATTTTCTGCTTTTTGTCACCATTAGGGAAGTAGCTCTCTTCTTTCAAATGCTCCTGCCACCATGATGCTCTGACCAGGCACACAGGGCCAAGCTACCACAGACTAAACCCTCCAAAACTGAGAGCCAAAATAAATCTTTCCTCCTTCAAGTTGCTTATATAAGGTATTTTGTCCCACAGTGACGCAAAAGCAACTAATTCTAAGGTATCAGAGCTCTGGTGGGAAAACTGAATTTCAGGTCTGGGTAGACAGAAAGCACTGGAGATCATTATATGAGGTTAAAACCCCTGACCCAAAGACCTCTCTCACCTTCTGCATTGTTGTTGTTAGGTCCCATACAGTTGGATCCAACTCATAGAGACCCTATGTGCAACAGAACGAAACACTACCTGACACTGTGCCATGCACACGGTCTTTTCATGTTTGAGTCCATTGTTGCAGCTGCTGTGTTTCCTCTCATTCTGAGTTGTGCCAGACGGGCAAAAAAGGAGGTCCCAGAGGCTTTACTCCATTCCTGTCATTAAGGTCGACTCTATTTTCAGGAGGCAACTCTGAGAAGTTGTTTCTTGAATGTCTTCCAGCCTCACGGGCTCATTTTCTGGCACTATATTTGATGGGCTGGGATTTTGCTCAGCTGGTAGAGCGCTGCTCTGCAGTCTCTGAAGTCCTGAGTTCGATTTCCAGCACTGCAAAAGTGGAAGAAGGATGTGGCAATCCACTCCCAAGGCAATCCCAAAACAGTCAGCCATTGAAAACCCTCTGAGGGTCGCTATGAGTTGGACATGACTCGAGGGCACCTCACAACAACAACATATTTGATAATGTTTCTCTGCTATTCATAGGTTTTCAATGGCTAACTGTTTCAGGAGTGGGCTGCCAAGTCCTTCTCCCTAGGCTGTCTTAGTCTGGTAGCTCAGCTGAAATCTGTCCACCATGGGTGGCCCTGCTGGGATCTGAAATACTGTTGGCGTAGCTTTCAGCATCACAGCAACACGCAAGCTCCCACAGCCTGAGAAGCTGACAGATGCATAGGGAACCTTCTGCATAGGACATAGATAAATTCCACTTGATCAATACCTTTGAGACATGAAGATCTTCATTTGTAGGAATCTCCAAGTTAAAATGCAAATAAAATAGCACACCATACAGCAAGACAGAAATATTGTTATTTCCTTCTGCTCTTAGTTTTATTCCCTAAGGGTACTACCTCATTGTTTTGGGCCACTCTGAGGCTGTGGAATTTTGGTTGTGAAGCATTTAATGCCCATGGGAACTTTGCTACCAGGAGAAACATTCACTCCTACTTGTGCTTCAATATCCAACTTCTCAATCTAATGAATCTATTAAAAACCATTTCTCTTGACACTCAAACACTCTGTGCATAATTGATAAGTCAAAATGTATTAAAAGTTGAACCAGTTAAAATTTCCCAAACTTACTAGCATTGCTCGCAAAATTATTTAACCACACTCTCCAACACTTCTAATTAAAATCATAAGTTTAATATGTCAGACTCTCTCCACTGCCTCCCACACCTAAAAAGCCAGCCAAAACACTTACTAAAAGTCACAATTATTGAAATATGTATATTTCTACTGACCCCGATACTGGCTAAAAGTAGGAGAATCATGAATATATATTGATTTTTTTATTACTTCTGTACTTGTTCTTACATTTTTCTCAGGATTACCTTCTTAGAGTTAATATAATGGTTTCCCAGGATTAGGATTGTGAGTTATCCAATCTCTCCTGGGAATACACTTTTTTCCAGAACCAAAAGACAAATATTATCTCTGACTAGCAGGTTTAGGATGAGTTATCCTCATTTGTGACTGGGATAGAGTCTCCAGCACTGTACTTCAGATAAAATGTGGCCTGACTAAGAATGTAAAAGTCCCTTTCACATAGCTCTTCTCTTCTGTGACCAGAGGGTTTTCTTAGAATGGGTTTCATCTCCTAGGAGACCAGGGATTTAAACTTGCAGCTTGCTGTCTTCCTGAGGACATTTCGCTAATTCTCCTGCTACACTTGTGATTCCTTCTTTTTGTGTTGTTTTGCCTGGCTACTCTTTTCTATTTTTTCTCAAACTATTAGATGTATTCAAAACACAGTCTTCCCTCCTCACAAGAATAGAGCCCAGTACCTAACTATGCTTAATAAACTAACACGTATTTAATAGAAGAAATCATATCACTCATATGGTACAAGCCTGCTTTTAAAATAGTGGAACATGAAATAATATTATATTCACCATTTACATCAACTGCTTTATTTGCAGCTCATTAGGAACTCATGGCCCTTTGCAGATTACATGTGTTTTAATTGATTAAGTTTTCAGTCTTATTTGACACACCAATTATTGGAGGTTGGCCAGGGGAAGGCTCTTTAGTCCAGATTCTTTGTCTTTCCAGAGCTGCTCTGTGATAGTCTCGAGGGCAATCTGGCTTTCTGGGCACAGAAGGAACTGCCAGGCCCAATGTGATCTTTGCCTATTTAAGGCTGCCCTGTTCCTTTAGTAGAGTAAAATGTTAAACACAAAAATCTGGGCATTAGGCGGCACATGGGAATTGGCAGGGGACAAAAATGCTGATGTTGCTGCTGTTACAGCTGCTGCACCAATGTACAGTGACGGAGGTGGGAAAAGGTTTAAGGTGAGGAGTTCATATTAGTGTTTGCGATTTAACGTCAGCATTACGCTGGTGTAATGTAAAATTTTCAAATGCATATTCTCAGTGTCATACTCACTTAACATCTTAACCCCTCGTCCAAGCCAAAGGCTGTAACTCATTTTTCTTCTGCTTGTGTTTATAAAATAAATATGGATAAAATGTTTGCTATTTCTCTTAGAGTAAAAGGTCAGATACCCCTGAGTGAAGGGTCTACATCTAACCATATCTAGAGGGGCTTATGGATTTCAGTATTTATTACCATGCAAGGAGGAAATGCTGAGAATGGCCTCACCCACCCTCTAGGTTGTTGTTGTCGTTAGGTACCATCGAGTCAGTATCAACTCATAGCGATCCTGCGTACAATAGGGGAAACACTATTGTCAGTGCTTCTCTGCTGTTCATAGGGTTTTCAATGGGGGATTGATTTTTGGGAGTGGGTTGCCAGGTCCGTGTCCCAAGCCTACAGCACCTGGTGTTCCCAGGTGGTCTCGCATCCAAGGACTAACCAGGCCCGACTCTGCTTAGCTTCTGAGATCTGACGGGATCGGATGCCATGGGGCTATGGCTGCAGGCACCCACCTTCTATAATGATAGCTATTAGTTTATTTTGTAGTGCTAGAATGACCTTGTTCATGATGGACTCTTTCCTAAATGGTCTACATGGTCCTTTCAGGATTGAAATGGCTACTTCTTCATTCTAGCCCATATTGCTAACTCTGTTCTTTGTTTCTGTGTAGTAAAGTGAATTCCATAAATCCTTGCCCTTATCAACCCATAACTCATTTTGCTTTCTTCTGATGCGATTAACAGAAAGTTGGCTGCAGTGGTAGGATATTTTACAATCTATCTTAGGAAGCATGCCATGTTAGCATTTTCTCTTGGTGGTGTATTAGGCCAATTGAGAATATATGAGATATAAATGCTTTAAAAATAGCTGCTAGTGGGAAAAGACTCTTTGTGTGTGAAATTCACTTTGGGGAAAAGGTCCAGTATGAGACAGTTCCATTAATCCTCCCCCTGTGGGATAGTTTAGATCTAAAATGTCGCACAAAGATTCGTGTGTTGAAGTCTTGATCTCCCAGTTTCTGGTGTTATGGGAGGTGGTGGGACCTTTAAGAGGTGGGGTCCAGTGGCAGAAAGTTAGCTCAGTAGGGGGTGTGCCCTGAAAGGAGATATTAGGACCTGGCCTCTCCTCTTTGCCCTGTGCTGCCTGGCTGCCCTGAGATGATCAGTTTTCTCTACCACAGGTTCCCACCATGATGTGCTATCTCACCACAGGCCCAAAGGCAACAGGACCAAGTGAGCATGGTCTGAAACCTCTGAAACCGTGAGCTAAAGTAAACCTTTGCTCTCATAAAATCAACTTACCTCAGGTATTTTTCACAGTGACAGAGAGCTCACTAGCACATCTGCCATTGCTCCACCAGCCATCGAGTTCATGGGCCTTCCAGAGGACTCAAACAAGCTTGTGCTTTTACCCAGAAAATGGTCAATATGCATTAACAAGAGTAACAGTGATTATATTATAATAACACAATGTCCAATTTTTGAATTTCTACCATGTGCCAGGTACAGTTTGTGGCTCTTATAGCTATTATAAGTCTTCACAATAGCCCCATAAAAGCTTCACAATTATTTGCTTGTTTGTCTCAGCTGGTAAGTGCTTTCTCTGCATGCTCTGAGGCCCCGGGTTCTATTTTCAGCACTGCCAAAATAGGAAAAAGATCTGGCAACCCACTCCTGAAATAAGCAGTCAATGAACACCCTATGAATAGCAGAGAAGCACTGACAATAGCGCTGGGCGTGGCCCAGCGTGGGGGAGTGTTTCTCATTCTGTCGTACATAGGGTCACTATGAGTCAGACCCAACTCAACAGCATCTAACAAAAACAATTTTCCCTAGGGAAACCAAGACTCAGGTAATTGAAATAATATCTCAAGACCTCATAGCTGATTAGTGGCAAATCCCAGAGGCAAGTATATCTGATTTTAGTGTTTTAACCACCCTGCAAAAGCCATAGCCCCTGTTGTTGTTGTTGTTGTTAGGTGCCGTCGAGTCGGTATCCGACCCATAGCGACCCTCATAGGGTTTTCAATGACTGACTGTTTCGGGATTGCCTTGGGAGTGGATTGCCAAGCCCTTCTCCCATTTTTGCGGTGCTGGGAATTGAACTCGGGACCTCAGGGACTGCATCGCAGTGCTCTACCCACTGAGCCAAATCCCAGACCACCATAGCCCCTAGATACTTTGATATAATTGGTCCATGGTGGGACTTGAGGCTAGACTTTGTGCGTGCATGTGGTGCTAGGGGGCTGAATCTGGGGCCTTGCACGTACTTTGCAAGCACTGTACCACTGAGCTGCACCCAAGCCCCATTTTTATTTTTTAAATTGAGACATGGTCTCACTAAGTTATGCAGGCAAGCTCTGGGCCTTGAACCTATGATCTTCCCTCCTTTGCCTCCTGAGTTACTGGGATCATAGGTGTGCGCCATCACACCCAATTGAGCATAGATATTTTGAAAGTCTCCAGAGTCTACGTTTTATCTTGTATGCTGTAAGAGTCAAGCTAGGGCCAAGGCCAGGCCTGGGGGAGGATTCATTTTTATTAACTCTAAGATTATGATAATTCCCAAAGCCTTCTTCCTCCAATTCGACCCTCCACGGATACGGTTCTGGTGAAATTCTTAGCCCTATATTTGGGAAGTCTGTCAGTAGTAGTTTGTCCTGAAAGGTCTTATCTGGTGTTTCCATAATACAAATAGATTATGACTTGATTCCTGTGTTTCCTGCCAAACTTAAGCCTAAACTCTTAAAATATATAATGGGAGACATAGCCCTTCTTCACCTTGGGCTGCTCTAGCCTTGCTTCCAAGAATGCAAAGGATCAAGAGTGGGTCTCACGCCTGAAAAGCTGGGCAGTTGGATGGCGAGGGTGCTCATGTGCAGTCTGCTGAGAGGGGGGTTTATTTGGAGTTACATATACCCTTCCCTTGGGCTGGGATTTAGCTCAGTTGGTAGAGCACTGCGCTGCAGTCTCTGAGGTCCCGAGTTCGATTCCCAACACTGCAAAAATGGGAGAAGGACCTGGCAATCCACTCCCAAGGCAATACCGAAACAGTCAGCCATTGAAAACCCTATGAGGGTCGCTATGAGTTGGACACTGACTCGACAGCACCTAACAACAACAACAACAACAACAACAACAACAACAACATACCCTTCCCTTAGCCAGGCCTAGAGATCACAGGGAGATACGGGGTAGGAGAAATCCAGGGTGCAATGAGAACAATGTTGTTGTTGTTGTTGTTGTTGTTGTTGTTGTTAGGTGCCGTTCAGTAGGGTCAGTCTCGTGGTGATCCTATGTAGAACAAAATGAAACACTCCCCAACACTGTGCCATGTCTGGCGCTATGTCACTGCTTCTCTGCTATTCATAAGGTTTTCAATGGCTGATTGTTTTGGAAATGGTCTGACAGGTCCTTCTTCCTTTTTTTTTTTTTTTTTTTTTTTTGTGGTGCTAGGGATCAAACCCAGGGCCTCAGAGCAGCACTCTACCAACTGAGCTAAACTCCAGCCCCTAAACCCAAAGCTGGGGACCTGTGGACTAAAAAGATGAAAGACAAAATTCCACCCCCACTCACAGTAGAAAATTCAGCTCATGAACTCTCTAGTGACTGCCACTGGGCTATTGCACAGCACTTCATACAGTCAGTTTCCAAGTTTCCCTAAGTGGACCAGTCCAGCCTCCTGATTTTAAGACACCTCTCTTGTCTGCTAGGTACTTCTCATTTCTATTTTTTAAAAAAGACATTTCGCTTATTTTATCGGGTTAACATGCAAGGGAAGAGTACAAAGCACTGTATAGCTTGGGTGATGGCTGTCCATGATGATCTGTATGGGCTGTAAGACTCCATGATGGTTGGGATGACTCTAAAATCATGCAGACTTGAGTTGGTTAAATCCCCACTCCCCTCCTTTTTACCTATGGCCCTCAGGCCAGTTACTTAATATATCTCTGAGCCTCACCTTCCATGTTAGCAAAAGGATCTTAGAAATATATCCGCGGGATAAAAACTCAGCATTGCTAGATTCCAAAATAGACATATTTGTTTATTCATTGGCATTCCACAACTGTTTCCTGAGAGGTATGGTGGTTAATCTTGATTGCTAACTTGATTGGATCGAGAGATACTAGGAGATGAATAACACACACATCTGGATGTGGCTGTTAGGGTGTCTCCAGAGACAATATATTCCCAAGGCTGCACGACCATCACCACTGTCTGATCATAGAGCATGTGGGCCAGCTACTGAGAGGGAAAGCTCCCCCCAACTCAGAATGCAGGCAGCACCGTCCAGTAGACTGGGGGCCTGGATGGAGCAAACGTGAAAGAAGGAGGAAGCCAGGCAGCATGCACACGCTCCACTCTACCAGAGCGCGTGTGTCTACTGCTGTGGTCACTGGCCATGGACATCAGGCTCCAGTTTCATCAGCCTTTCAACATAACTTTATCAGAGGCTCCCCAGGGAGCTTCCGGGGCCTTTAGCCTTGGACTGGAGCTGCATTATTGGTCTCTCTTGTTCTGAGGCCTCCAGCTTCTCGGGCTGATCAGCTACCAGGTTCCCTGGTTTTCTGGCATGTAGACAGACGTTGCGGGACTACCGAATTTTATATATGGGTGTGTGTGCATAGATATATACATATGCTGTTGTTATATATATGGTCTGGGGTTTAGCTCATTTGGTAGAATGCTGCTCCACACTCTATGAGGACTCAAGTTCAACCCCCAGTACCACAAAAAAATAGGAGAAGGATGTGACAATCCACCCCTGAAGCAGTCTCAAAACAATTAACTGTTGAAAACCCTTGTGAAGGTCACTATGAGTCGGACCAGATCACGGCACCTAACAACAACGTGTGTTTGTGTTTGTGTGTGTGTGTGTGTGTACACAAGATGATCAAAAGATACCGTGAATGTTTAAATTAAAAAAAAATTATAGAACTTCTTCAGAAAGTGGCAACCACTATAATTTGGGTAAGAATGTTTGAAGCTGAGGGAGTGTTTTGAGGGGGATTAGTGCCAATGTGGGTTTTACTGTAATTTTTTTAGTTAAACATTCACGGTAATTTTTGATCATATCACACATACCTATGTAGATAGATAGATGATAGATAGACGGGTAGATAGATAGATGATAGATGGATAGATAGATAGATAGATAGTAGAGAGATTCTGTTCCTCTGGGGAACCCTGATTGATACAAGAGGACACCATGACGCTGAGACTCTAACAGTGAGCCAGACAATCCCCATTCTTGCAGACATGGGCTGTTAGTGAATTGGCGTGAAAGATGCTAATAATGGTGATCTTTCACAATAGGTGTAACGTCATGGCTCTAGGGAAGGTGACAAAGTTGAGGCAGGAAGTCCAAAAACAGGGTGGGTGAAATGGGGGTTGAACCATGACTGGAGGAGCAGCCACCATTTTGCTTCCGAGAGAAATAGGGAATTCTCGGACAAGGTGGCCAACCCTCCAGTGGGATTTGCCTAAAGGACCCAGTAGGGCAGTGTCCCCTTCAAGACCATCCACTGACGTGTGGGCGGTATTCTGCCGTCTCCCCACTGTCCTGCTGGCCATTTGGGTCAGCAGCAACCCAGATGGGACCAACAAACTCATCCAAACCTCTCCATCTGCACACTCTCGTCCCTCAGCCCTGCTGCTCCCGCGGCCTTTTGAAGGTGAACTCCTGAGGAGCATTCTGCCTCTGATCCCCAGAGGTTGTGGCAGCCTCACTGAGTCACCTCACAAATATAGTCTGTTTCCCCCAGGGGGTGGTGGTGGGTGGAAGCATTTGTAGAACTCACTCAGCTTTCATAGATCATTTAGAGCATGCCACGCATTGGAGAGCGAAAACAAGCCAACCAGGTGTGGGCCGCCCCCTTGAGCCTGGGTGATGATCCCAGCCAGCATGTCCCCCTGTCACGCATGTTGATGGCAGCTGGCAGGAGCCCAGAGGTCACCTTTGTCCCCTTCTGCTCTGCTCCACCTCTTCCTACAAGGCTGAGTCTCTCCGCCTCTCGTCCCCCTTGTCTTTCGGTCCCCCTTGTCTTTCGGTCCCCCTTATCTGTCCGTCATTCTGTCTCTGTTCTACTCTGGTACCCAGCTCTCTCCTCTTCCTCCTTTCAAGGGCTCCTCCTCTCTCACACTCCTGTCCTCCCATCTCTCTCCTTCCTCTTTCCCTTCCCTCTCTTCCTGTCCCAAATCTTCCAGACTGGTGCTCCTCTCTCTCACGTCCTCCTCCCTCTTGCCGCCCTCTCTCCCCATCTGTCCCTCGCTCCTTCTCTCCATCTCTTTTCCTCTCCATCTCTCTGGCTCTGGCTCCCTTTCCTTCTTCATCCACACCTTCCATCCCCATGTCCTCTTTTCTGCAGCCAGACCAGCAGGGGTGAGAAGGGGGACTTTTGCACCCCTACAGGACTCTGCCTGGCCAGGTTGGGGGCTCTGGGCTGGGCCTTGAAGAGAACCCCACCTTTCTTCCAGGTGGAGACCTCGTTCCTTCCCTCGTCACATCTCTTCTTCCATGTCCCAAACTCCAGCCCACAGAGCCTGGTGTGGAGCCCAGGGTGTGGACGGCAGCATGGTTAGTGGCCCAGTGCTAAGGCCCAGGGCTCAGTGACACTGCCCACCCAGTGCTCCCCTTCAGGGACTTGTGGCTTTGTGAGGGCTCTGGGAACCACCTCTAGGAACCACGAAGGAGCCCAGGCAGGTCTGCGTCCCCCCAGGGCCACCCTCTGCCTCTCAGGGGCTGAGCTTCTGTTCCCTCGCCAAGGGCTCCATAGAACATTGTCTCAGAGGATGGTGAACAGCTGTGGGCTGCTTCCATGCCTGGCCTGGGACGGAGGAGGAGAAAGTGGGGAACCCAAGGGCAGAGCAGCTCAGCCCAACCCAAGGACCCTACTTGGTGCCCCACCCCCAGCCTCCCCTCACAGCTCATAGCCACGTGTCGCTTAATGCCTCCTGAGGGCCCGGGCATTAGGCAATTCCATCATATCGCGAACTTCACAGCGTGTGCTTGCGCAAACATAATGGTCTATGTCAGTGACTCTATGTGGCCTCTGAATGCCGTGCAAAGATGTGACAAGCATGAGATGCATAAGGCTGCTGCCACCAGAACACAGCATACTGTTTTACATAAACTCTTGTTTTATAAGTAGAAGGATTTGTTGTTGTTGTTAGGTAGCTTGAGTCGGGGCTGACTCATAGCTACCCTATATATAACAGAACAAAACACTCCCTGACATTGTGTCGTCATTGGCACTATATCAGTGCTTCTCTGCTATTCATAGAGTATTTGATGGTGGATTATTTTTTGGGAGTGGGTTGCCAGGTCCTTCTCCCAAGCCTACAGGTGTTCCAAAGCAGTCTCTCATCCAAGTACTAGCCAGGTCCGACCCTGCTTAGCTTCTGAGACCTGATGGGATCAGATGCCACTGTGGTACGGCTGCAGGCTACTGACTGGTTATTGTTGTTGTTAGGTGCCGTTGAGTTGGTATCCGACTCATAGCCACCCTCTGTACAACAGGGGAAACACTATTGTCAGTGCTTCTCTGCTGTTTATGGGGTTTTCAATGGCAGATTGATTTTTGGGAGGGGGTTGCCAGGTCCTTCTCCCAAGCCTACAGCTTCTGGTGTTCCCAGGCGGTCTCCCATCCAGGTACTAACCAGAGTTGACCCTGCTTAGCTTCCGAGACCTGACGGGATCGGATGACACAGGGCTATGGCTGCAGGCTACTGACTGGTAGGAAAGTCAAACAAAGGGTCCCGCCTCGCACTCCTGGGCCAAAGGTTGGGCACACAGACTCAGGGGTGGCCAACCATATTTTATTTCTTGAGATTGTGCATTGAGCAAAGTAAGCAACAACTAAAAGTGGTGGCAATTGATTTATCCTGAAGAAATGCAACTCCTAAGTTCCCGCTGCCAAGATTTCTGGGAATGCCCTGGTTCCTGGCCATTTCTGGATTCGGTTGTTAGGCATTTTCTGATGTCTGAGCCCCATATTCTTTTCCTCATTTCCTTCCTTTGCTGAGGTTAGCCAAAGCCAGTTTCTGTGGCTTGTATTCAAAAAATAAGCCTACCTAAGATATTGATAAACTGTAGCCACACCAACCTGGCTTGCTATATTCTGAGCGTGCCACACTGGATCGTGCTTAAGTTCTTGTTTCTGCTGGTTTTACAAGAACATATTTAATCCCTGACTAGTGAGCACTTTTACATAGAGATGAGATTCATGTATTGGTCAAAATTCTCCAGACACAACCAATAAGGTATCTACATCTGTATCTCTCTATATATGTAATTATGAGAGAGTGGGAGAGAGGGAGAGAGGGGGAGAGAGAGAGAAGGAGAGAGAGGAGGAGATTTCTTTTAAGGACAGGGTTAGTAAGTTCAAAATCTGCAAGGTAGGTAGGCAAACTGAGGACACAGGGGAAAATTGATGTTACATTTTGAGTCTAGAGGCAGATTTTTTTCTTTCTAGGGAGATCTCAAGATTGAGGTTGTCCAAGATTTTGTTTTGCTTGGCTCTATAATCAACACCCGTGGAAGCAGCTGTCAAGAAATCAAAAGACGCATTGCTCTAGGAAAAGCTGTGGCAAAAGATCTCTTTAGAGTATTGAAAAGCAAAGATGTCACATTGAAGACGAAGGTGCATCTGACTCATGCCAGGGCATTTTCAGTCGCACCATATGGTTGTCAAAGCTGGACACTGAACAAGGAAGACAGAAAAAGAATTGATGCTTTTGAATTGTGGTGCTGGAGACATCTATTGAATACACCATGGACTGCCAAAACAACCAACAAATCTGTCCTAGAAGAAGGGCAACCACAGTGCTCCTTGGAAGCAAGAATGGCCAGACTTCGTCTTACATATTTCGGACATGTAGTCAGGAGAGATCAATCCCTGGAGAAGGACATCATGTTTGGGAGAGTGGCAGGTCAATGCAAAAGAGGAAACCCCCGCACCAGATGGATTGACACAGTGTCTGCAACAATGGGCTTAAAACATAAATAAGATCATTTGCCTGGCACAGAATCGGCAAGTGTTTTGATCTGCTGTACATAGGGTGGCTATGAGTCAGACTCGACTCGACAATACCTAACAACAACAACAACAACAATAACAACAACAGGGAGACCTCAGTCTTTTTCTCTGCCATCCTTTCATTGGCTGAAGTCCACCCTATTATGGAGGGCAATCTACTTTACTCAAAGACTTCTGATGTAAATGTTCATCCCATCTGAGAAATTACCTTCAACATCTAAACTAGTGTTTGCCTAGACAACTACATACCAGGGCTAGACCAGGTTGACAACACAGAATTAACCATCCTAATTTGCACATCATAAAATAAAGTTTGCCCTTTTAAAGCGTACAGTCCAGTGGGTTTTTGTATATTCCCAAGGCTGCAGGACCATCACCACTGTCTGATCATAGAACATCACCCAGGAAGACCCCTGGGGCCCTCAGCATCCCTCAGCATCCTGCCCCATCCCTACCTCCCTCCAGCTCCTGGACACTGCCTGCTGCTTCTGTGTGCTGTACCACCTGCCCCCTCCTCTCCCTCTGCCTAGCCTGCCAATTTCTACTCAGTCCCCATGAGCCAGGCCTCCCGCAATATCTTCCTTGAGTCCCACCTCCTGAATACTCCACTCCACCTCCATGTTCTGGGACCTTCAATAAAAGCTGCCTCCGCCTTCTAGCAGAGCCCTTAGCAAGCGGAAGCACTGCAACTGTTAAAATAGTTGAGTCATGTGTTTTCCTTTCTCATCCCACCAGTGGCTCTTAAACTGTAGCCAGGGATTACAGGGGTCCCTGAAATTGGCTCCATATTTTCCTCATTTTGTGTATGTATGTGTGTGTGTGTCCATCCGTCCGTGTGTCTGTTTGGGGATAGCATTCACAGAGTTCATCAGATTTCCGGAAGGATCCAGGGAAGACCAAGGGCCACAACATAAGGCCGAGCTTCCCCAAGGGTGGACAGGGCTTTAGTAGCTGCCCTGTGTCCTGATCCCTGGTGCAGAGGAAGAGGTTTGTTGAACAAACCTGGGTGATGTATGAGTAACATTTAAGGAAAGTTTCCTGGCTTCAAGGGTCTCCCGTAATTGCTGTCTGTGAAGCAGTAAGAAAGCAAAACAGAATAACAAAATGGTTAAGCATGAGGGGGGCAGCCTTCAAATACATTGCACTTATTCATTCATCAACGTTCATCCGTTCACAGTGCACCCCATTATATGGCCCTGGAAAATGAGCCCCCCTAGGCAGGAAGGTGTCCAAGAAATGACTGGAGAAGAGTTGCCTCCTCAAAGTAGAGTCGACCTCAGTGACAGGTATGGAGGAAAGCCCCTGGGACCTCCTTTTGCTGATGTGGCATGACTCAAAATGAGAAGAAACACAGTGGCTGCAACAATGGGCTCAAACATAAAAAGATCATGTGCATGGCACAGTGTCAGATAGTGTTTGGTTCTGCTGTACGTGGGATCTGACGCAGTGACATCCAACAACGACAAGGTAGCAAGCTCAGGGCCAAGTACTTCAAGCTCCGAGAAGCAGCCAGTCACAGTGAGTGTCACTTATCTCTGGAGGGATACAATGTAGTGAATCCAGGAAGGCTTCCTGGGGGAGAGGTGGCTTGACTGAGGAAGCCAGGAGAGGGAAGCAGACAGATGTCGGGGAGGCCTCGGAGGGTGTGTGGAGGCTGTGTGCTGTGCAGGTGCACGGATGTGGACAGACAAGGCCCCGGGGGAGGGAGAGAACGCACCCCTGTGGTCCCTGCGGCCCAGCCAGGACTCCTAAAGCACCCAGGCGGGAGGCGGTGTAGAGAGGGGCCGGCCAGCCTGCCTGTGGACCGTGGTGATCGCCACGCTGTGAGAGTGAAGGACCCGCCCTGTGTCCCCCGGCTCTGAGCAGGATGTGCTGCCCCCCGGAAGGAGGCTGGAGGGCAGGGGGCCAGGCGGGCGGCGAAGCCGACCCCATGGCCCCGGAGCGGTGACTGGGCAGCCTGGGAAGAAGGAAGGGAGGCAGAGCTCCCTCCATTACCTCCACACTGACCCCGAAGATGGAGGTCGCCTGCCAGAAATCCACAGAAATTTCCCTGGAGAACGAGGAAGCCACTCTGTGGGTCAGGATCCTGCCACTGTCAGCAGAGACGCCATGAGACCGTCTGATGGCTGCCAGGGCAGATGGCGGGGAGGGTTTGAGCTAATGGCTCAAGCAGGAGGCCCCAAGGCAGTGGCCAGCCCTGCTCCCCATCCTGGGTGACTTGCAAAAGGCCTGGGACCTGCCCAAACACACCCTCTCTTTCCCCCCCCAGCTTGTTCCGCTCCTGCTCTTTGTCCCCTGCCTTCCCGCTCTACACAGACCACTGGAAAAGACAGCGCGCTACTGGGGTGCGACTCCACACCCAGGGCTGCGTTTGGTTTTGGCGTGTAAAAGTCACACTCGATCACTAGCCCCCCTCTCCCGTGCACCACTGGAAACCAGTCAGGGGCTCATCTAGGTAGGAAAGTGCCCTTTATAATCGCTGGGAGCTGGAGTGGAGATTGGGGCCCGGAGCCAAAGCCCAGGTCCATCTTCTAGCTGGGAGAGGGGAACACAGGCTGCATACAGAAGCTAGGCAGATTCCATCCCTAGAGATCTTTGTTGTTGTTGTCAGGTGCCGTCCAGTCGGTATCCAACTCATAGCAACTCTCATAGGGTTTTCAATGGCTGACCATTTCAGGATTGCCTTGGGAGTGGATTGCCAGGCCCTCCTCCCATTTTTTGTGGTGCTGGGAATTGAACTCAGGACCTCAGAGATTGCAGCGCAACACTCTACCAACTGAGCTAAATCCCAGCCCTAGAGATCTTTAGGAGGATCCAATTGCTTCTGGGTGACTCAGCCCTCCCTTCAATCATGAATCACAGGTTTTACTGAGTCATGTCACCCATGGTGGCTGCATCTGCTTTCTCCAAAGTCCGTCCAGCCGTTTTTGTTGTTGTTGTTAGGTGCCGTCAAGTCGGTATCCGACTCATAGCGACCCTCTGTACAATAGGGCAAACACTATTGTCAGTGCTTCTCTGCTATTCATAGGGTTTTCAACGGCAGATTGATTTTGGGGAGGGGGTTGCCAGGTCCTTCTCCCAAGCCTACAGCACCTGGTGTTCCCAGGCGGTCTCCCATCCAGGTACTAACCAGGCCTAACCCTGCTTAGCTTCCGAGATCTGACAGGATCAGATGCCACAGGGCTACCGCTTGGGAAATCCATAAAGGAGGTTAGTAATGCCCTGTTCCTTGGCCCACCAGGGCCTTTCTGTGAGTGCGGAATACACTGTGACTCCTCCCGAGCTGGGTAAACAGTTGGCTCTTAATGAAATCATGTGTTCAGAGTGGTGCTGGGCTGGCAAATTCTTACTCAGATGTCAAAGCCCAACTCAAAAGGGGCTGGCCTGACCCCTTCCCACCACTCTTCCTTCCCTGAGCTCTCTGACCTCTTCTTTGATGGCCATTGACCTATTCCTTACTTTCACATGGTCCCCACGTAACCATGAGTTCCTGAGGGCCAGACCTTGCCCCCTCACCTCTGTCTGCATCCCTGCTGCCATCCCAGGACAGGTGGGGCCCAGGGACGCTGGCTGAATTGTTGGAGGGATAGGCTGGGAGCTGGGCCACCCTAGATGGCTGAAGCTCCAGGGACCAGCAGTGTGGGGGGCTCCCTGTGAGGAGCCCCATCTCAGGTTTGCAGCCTTCCTCAGCCCCCTCTTACTTGGTCACCTGGATTCCTCACCAACTGCCCCAGTTCCGCAGTGCCCAGCCCATTCCATCCAATGCTCATCTGCATCCCCTCCTCCACCCGGAAGAGCCCTGTGCTGTGGCCCCAATACTAACATGGCAGCCAAATGCAAGCCAGAGAAAGCAAGCTCTGGACGCTCCATTAGCTTCCCCGGCACCGCCGCACCCAACCCTCTTGCTTACTGTGGCCAGCACAGTGCAAGAAGCGACAGCAGGAACCAAAGGCCACCGGAAGAGCCATTGTTGTCAAGGCAGTGTCTGGTGGAGGCTGGGCAAGGAGGCTGCGTAGAGCGAGGGGAGGAGAGAAGCGGCCTGGCCTCTCACGGGCTCTCCTGGCGCTCTTAGCCTTAGGGGGTCCTCATGGACCCACGGGACAGTTACCCCAGGAGTGTCACTCCCGCTGAAGCTGCTGCCTCATCCTCCCCCTCCCCAGGCAATCTATGTGCCAGGACCTGCGCCTCCCAAGCAGCCCCACAGTGCCAGCCCCTGGGGTATCCCCCGTCAATCATGTACCAGCTCTCAGTCTCTCCAACAATTCAGCCCGCACTCCTGCAGGCGCCCCACCTGTCCTAGGCAGGACGCAGGGGGCCTCCATCCTAAAACAAATGCTCTTCCTGCCACTCTCCTCTGACCCAGGCTGGCCAGGCTTGGCAGGAGAGAGGATAAGCAGGGCGTCTCCACCGGCCCACCTCTCCTTCCCGAAGCTGCCGCTCCCTCCCTCTTTCTCTTCCGTTCCCAGCTCCCCTCGCTGTCCCTTCCTGGGTGGATAAGAGCGTGGGCTGGGTGCCTGGGGCAAATTCTCCACACATTACTCCAGCTTTGTGGCCTGGGGCAAATCACACCACCTCCCCAAGCCTCGGTTTGCAAAGCTACCACATGGAGAAAAGAGCACTACCTGTCGTGAAGACGTGGTGAGGATCATTTTATCAGCAGCTAAGGATTTCAGTCAACTTCCTCTGACGTGCCAGAAATGTTTCTTTGCTTATTTCTTAAACGGCTGGATTTTCATTTCTACTCCAAGTTCCCATGCCTCTCGGTGGCAGAGAAATCTCAGTCAACTCAAGGTGCCTGGTTCCCAGCGTTGCCTGAACATGTTGGGGTGGGCGTACGAGGATCAAGGTAGGAAGTGGATTCCACGTCGGGCGTGCGGCATTTTCACTGTCGCTGTGCAGAGCGCCCCCCGGACATCCTGTTCTTATGCCCTCCGTGATCACTGGACCCTCTGGGTCCCAGCCTAGACCCCACATTTGCAGGCTCCCTGGCTCGGCTCTCCAGCTCAGGGGACAAGTTCTTCTCCCTGCCAGATTTACTCAGATGAGACAGATACGGGCTCCCCTGTCAAGCAAGTACCAGTGGCCCGGCAGGGATCCTGCATAGGGAGAGCCAAGGGCTGGAGGGTTCTTTGCCTTGCCTTCTCTCCTGCAGGTTTCACTCAGCTCCCACATCCCACCAAAGGCTGAGGGCCCCATGTTGAGGATGCACAAGTCCCAGGCTCCAGCGGGGATGAGTCAAGCACAAGACCTCTCTCTCCTCCTCTGAGCTAACTGGTCACGTGTTGCAGGCTTTACATCTCACACCAGACCTTTGTGAGTCAGACTGCTAGAGTGTGGCCTCACCTTTCAGTGCCAGGTTGACCCTCAGCAGTGAATGCCACAGGTCTCCAATGGTCGCAAATGTGGGGCTGGGTGTGTGGTTATGGTAAATAACAGAATCCTCCACGGATACCTGGCAGCTTTGCATTGCCTCGTTTCTGCAGCCCCGCTCCAGAGCCGGCTCTCCACATAGGGGTCGCAAGATTCTTCTCTCTCTCCCCTTCCCCCACGTCCTTCCCTCCTCTGGGGCTTCTTCCCTCCTCAGGCAGCAGTGGCAGCAGCGTGCTGTGGAGCTGACAGGTGCAGTGGCGTGGAGCGCGGGTGCGCTCATGCGGTCATGGAGGGCATTATTACTAATCATCAGGCGCCCGGCTAATGCTCCCTCCTCCCTTCCCCGCTCTCTTCCTCCGGGATCTTCAGTCTGCAGATGCCTTGGAGGGAAAGCAGACTCTGTGTGCACCCCAATGGGCTGGTTTGCGTGGCTGCAGCCCCCCAACACCAGGGTGTGAGAGCAACACCTTCCACTGAGAGGGCCCAGGATCCTGGGCCTTCCCCTGGGCATCTGTCCCTGGGCTCCCAGAAGCTGCACTACATCTTTCCCCTATGTGTCTGTCAGTTTGCTCTACTGTGGAGGATGGCGTGTTGCTGTGATGCTGAAAGCTATGCAACCCCGATTTCAGGTACCAGCGGAATCACCCATGGTGGACAGGTTTCAGCTGAGCTTCCAGACTAAGACAGACTACAGAGAAGGACGTGGCTATTCCACTACTGAAACAATTGACAATGAAAACCCTGTGGAGGGCAGAAAAACACTGTTAACTATAGTGCTGGAGAGTGAGCTCCCCAGTCAGGAAGGCATTCAAGAAATGACAGAGGAAGAGTTGCCTCCTGAAAGTAGAGTTGACCTTAATGACAACAATGGAGTAAAGCCCCGGGGCCTCCTTTTGCTCATGTGTCACAGCTCAAAATGAGAAGAGATACAGTGGCTACAACAATGGACTCAAACATAGAAAGATGGTGTGCATGGCACAGTGTTCGGGAGTGTTTCATTCTGTGGTACGTAGGGTTGCTGTGAGTTGGACCAGACTCAAGGGCACCTAACAACAATAATGACAAATTTATAGGTGGGGAAACTGAAGCTCAGAAAGTTCAAGTCCGGCAGGTCATAACTCAATGGATCAAGTCACTTCCTATCATCTTTCCTCCTTAAGGGCAGCCTTAAGCAGGTCGCTGTGCATGTTCTTTGAGACAAGGACCACAAACCCCATGAATTCTACACGGCATGAGCCTGTGCTTTCTCACACAGAGGTGATTATCCTGCAGGGGAGTTTACCCTGTGTCATCAGATGCTTCACTGCTTGTTTAAACACACTTGAATCTATCCGTGAATCCCCTTTCCCTTTCTCCCATGCCCCCCCACCCCAGAAAGCCCTTTGATCAATAACCATCAAGTATCTGCCTTGTTCCTGGCATAGTGCTGGCGCTGGGCTCCAGGAAATCCTCCTCTCCCCGATCTACACTCTCTCTCTCTCTCTCTCTCTCTCTCTCTCTCTCTCTCTCTCTCTCTCTCTCTCCTAGCAGGATCTGGAGAACTCGAGGGCTCTGCTGCCAGTGTCTGGGCTGCGTGGGTGGCTGCACTCTGTCTGAACTCATCCCAGCCCCCAGTGGAGCCCGGGCCTGTGCTGGAGCGTGAAGGGGGATCCTTGGGGCAGTGCAGCTGTCAGGACACGCAGCAGAGCCTGCGTCCTGGCTCCTCCCACATCCCCTGCAGCCCACATCCGTCCAGCTGCCTGCAAGAACATGATCAGCCTTGACAGATGAGGCCAGGCTTCACGCACAAGAATGTGCCCTGGGAGAAGCGCCTCCCGAGCCCAATTCCTGCTCAAAAGTTTCCTCCCTCCCCCAGGGAGGCAGAGAAGGAGCGACAAGCAAAGGGGGCCAGAAGGGGAAACTGAGGAATACATTTAGTGTTCCCTGGGCTGGAACTGTGTTCCAGCCAGGGTGACCCCATGCCAGGCACTTTGGTACTCATGATCACCCTCAGCCTCACCCTGCCACCGACTTGGGCGTTAGTGGGATTGGTCTGCTTGCCCATGTGCAAAAACTGAGGCTCTCAAAGATCAGATAATGGGCCCAAGGTCACACAGCAAGCCCAAGACTTGCAGCCCATCCTCCCTGACTTGAAAGTCATACCTAGTTCTCTGATCTCTGAAGTTCTATGTTCTGTGGCTGCACTTTATAGTGCATACAAGTTTATCCTATTTGGCTTCTCTAAGCACTTGCCATCCAAACTCATTGGCCCTGCTCTTTCCTTCCCAGCATGGACTCAGTTTGTAATAATGAGTTGGAGTCAATGGTCTTACAGCTCTAGACTGACAGCTTCCTGAGGGTAGGACCTATTGTATCTACTTCTTGCCCATTATGAACCTATATATTTAGGATAGTGCCCAACAGGTAGATGATGCTTAGTAAACATTTGTTGGATGAATGACTGAATAACTAATCCCCAAAGCAAATGATAATAAAGGATATTTGCTGAATTCTTTCCAGAGTGACAAAGCCCTTCCGCTTTACCTGGTCTTATCCAATCCTCATGCCAACCTCGGGAAGTGGCTGTGTTCATGTGTAACAGATAAGGAAGCAGAGACCCAGAGACATAATTAGTAGGAGAAGAAGGGCCTTGAACCCAGAGCTAAATGCCGACACCATCTCCCCGGCCTGGATGGCCCCACGTTTCGTATTTACAGAACAGTAGGGATGTTCTTCCTGCAGGATATTACTGTGGTGTCTACTCCATCAGATCTTGGAAGTTAAGCAAGGTCAGGCGTGGTTAATACTTGGATGGCAGACTGCCTGGGAACACCAGGGGCTGTAGGCTTGGGAGAAGGACCCAGCAACCCATTCCCGAAAAACAATCAGCACTTGAAAACCCTATAAATAGCAGAGATTGTTGTTGTTGTTGATGTTAGGTGCCGTCGAGTCGAGTCTGACTCATAGTGACCCTCATAGGGTTCTCAATGGCTGACTGTTTCGGGATTGGTTTGGGAGTGGGTTGCCACATCCTTCTCCCATTTTGCAGTGCTGGGAATCGAACTTGAGACCTCAGAGACTGCAGAGCAGCGCTCTACCAACTGAGCTAAATCCCAGCCTCCCAAATAGCAGAGAAGCACTGACAATAGTGTTTTGCCAATTGTACTTAAGGTGGCTAGGAGTCGGACACCAGCTCTACAGCACCTAACAACAACAGTAGCAACAAGGACGTTCTGGAGCAGGCTGAGCGGCAGGGGATGGGGGTGGGGAGGTGTAAGTAAAGCAGGTGGAGCCCTGGCCTTTGCTTTCTGAGAGCTCCCAGTCTATTTGGGGAGGCCAGACTTATGCATGCAGAACATTTGGGAAATGGTACAAGACAGCAGCGAGCAGAATGCTGAATTGCACATAATCAGGTGCCAACCACATTCCCTTCCCTCACTAATCTGAGTTTGTTAATACCAGATGGGGACCCTGAGAATAGATTTCGTATCCAGCAGATGAAGAGCAAAGATGGAAGCCACAGAGAAGCCTGTGGCTCACTCATTTTTATACCCTGGCAGCACCGCACATGCCTGGCCCACAGCAACAGTCATCACTAGGGTCCACTGTCAACAACAGGCCACGCTATGTGCCAGTCACCTCCCTGCTAAGGCCTTACAAGCATCATCTCACCAAACTCTCACGGCAGCCACATGAGGGAGGCATTAATGCAATCCGCAAGAAGATGAAAGCAGGGCTCAGGGGAAGTGCTCGCTGAGGCTCAATGTCACACAGCAAATGGGGCAAAACCAGGATTTGAACTCAGTTCTAGCAGACTCCAAAATGCAGACTCCTAATTGGACACCTTACTACTTCTATTTGTGGTGGGAATGGATTGCCATTGATGAGTTCCCTTGGGAAGAAAGAAGGATGGGGGAACAGTGAGGAGGAAGGAAGGAAAGGAGGAAGAGGGAAGGGAAGAAGGGACAACTGAGAAATGAATTGAGAGAGAGAGAGAGAGAAAGAGAGAGAGAAGGAAGAAGGAGGAGAAGAAGAAGGAGGATGAGGAGGAAGAGGAGGAGGAGGAGAAGAAGAAGAAGAGGAGGAGGACGAGGAGGAGGAGAAGGGGGAGGAGGGCGAGGAGGAGGAGGGAGAAAAAGGGAGAGCAAGGACAGGGAAGGAAGCGCAGGGCTTGCTGTTACAGAAACTCAGACCAGCACCTGCAGGTTTTGCTGGGATTTCTGCAGGCCTCTGGCCCCACCCCCTTTTGTCCTTCAACAGACTCAGAGTGGTACCCTAAGGAGCCCTATTTGGAAGTTCACGAAGGCTTTGCTTCCAGAGCCTTCTGAGAGTATGACCTGATGCCGGGGGCAGGGACTATTCATCTGCTCTGGCTGCTATAGTAAAATACCATCACCTGGGTGGCTTAAACAACAGGCATCTATCTATTCATCACAGCTCTGGAGACCAGCAGTCCTTGGTCAAGGGCTGGTGTCTGGTGAGGTCTCCTGCTTTGGGTCACAAGTGGCTACCCTCTGGTATACTGGCATGACTTCTTTTATGTGTATGCAGGAAGTGTGAGGAAGCACTGTTATCTCTTTTTAGAAGGACATTAACCCTGTAAGACCACAGCCCTGCCCTGATGTGTTCGTTTAACCTAAATTACTCTTAGAGGTGCTATCTCCAAATTCAGCCATGCTGGGGGTTAGGGCTTCAACACAATGGATTTGGAGGGGAACACAAAAATTCAGTCCATACCAGCGTGGATGAGAGAGGGGTCCGAGCTGGAGGTGGGCAGCAGCTGGCTCGACTTCCAGAGTAGAGGGACCCATGGCCATCCCAGCTTGGGTCAGATGGTGGCGGCACAGTCACCTTAACAAGAACACCATGTCAGGGACAGCGGGACCCCAGAATGACTGAGGTGCCCCTCCTTGGGGACACACATCAACTCTGGCACTCTTTTTCTCGCCTCTCTGTTCTGTGCTCTGTTGCCAGTTTCCCAGAGGCAGGGGATGGGTCTTCTATTATCTTCCTTCTCTCTTGCCCCTCACACCCTTCCCCATGTATTCCTTCTTGGATGCATTTTTTTATGAGCATCTCCCAAGTGAACTCCACAACATTGCACAGCGTGTGTGTGTGTGTGTTTGTGTGTGTGTGTGTGTGTGTGTGTGTGTGTGTGTAGATAATATCTACCTCCTAAGGCATCTTGTTGTTGTTGTTAGGTGCCATCAGTTGTGTCCCATTCAGCGAACCTATGTATAACTGAATGAAACACTACCTGACACTGTGCCAAGCACACGATCTTTTTTACATTTGAGCCCATTGTTGCAACCACTGTGTTTCCTCTCATTTTGCGTTATGCCACATTATCAAATGGAAGTCCCAGGGGCTCTATTCTACCCTCATCATTAAGGTCAACTCTACTCTAAGGAGGTTACTCTTCTCCAGTCATTTCTTGAATGCCTTCCCATTTTCAGTGGCTCCTCTTCTGGCACCTATAGTTGACGGTGATTCTCTGCTATGCATGGGGTTTTCAATGGCTAATTGTTTTAGGAGTGGGCTGCTGAGTCCTTCTCCCTAGTCTGTCTTAATCTGGAAGCTCAGCGGAAACCTGTCCATCATGGGCTGCCCTGCTGGTATTTGAAATACTGGTGGCATAGCTTTCAGTATCACAGAAAGACACAACCCCCTACAATATGACAATCTGATAAATCATCAGGAATCAATTAACTATGATGCATGTAAATATCTGGCCGATGACAGACTGCTACAAAAACAGCTGTTGAATGAATGAATGAATGTTCATTTGAGAGGTGTTTCTTTCTTTAAGCAGCAAGGATGATCTGGTAATCATCAGTTTTTACTTACTAGCTGGGCCACTGAGCAAAGAAAATTGCTTCCTCCTTTCCTTCCTTCTCTCAGCATAGATGGACCACACCCCTGTTGGATTTGGGATTAAGCAGACAGTATGGAGCTAAAGCCTGCAGCCGTAGCCCTGTGGCATCCGATCCCTTCAGATCTCAGAAGCTAAGCAGGGTCAGGCCTGGTTAGTACTTGGATGGGAGACCGCCTGGGAACACCAGCTGCTGTAGGCTTGAGAGAAGGACCCAGAAACCCACTCCCAAAAATCAGTCCACCATTGGAAACCCTATGAGCAGCAGAGAAGCACTGACAATATTGTTTCACCTGTTGTACACAAGGTCACTGTGAGTCAGATACCAACTCAATGCCACCTAACAACAATAACAACTTAGGGCTAAAGCAGGATTGGCTCAGCCCTTGAGAAACTCACAGTCCACAGAAAGAGATAGGCTAGAAAAAGGGCACTGAGAACCAAGGTGGGAAGATGAGAAAAGCAGCCTCCAGTACCATGGGAGACCAAGGTGGGCACTGACTCTCCTGGATAGATGACACCTGGTGAACAGCAGGAGAAAGGGGTGAGGGAAACTCTAGGCAGAGCAAACAGAATGTGCAAAGGCCTTGGAGCAGGACCACAGAGAGTATACTTGGGGAATAGAGAGAAGTTTATGTGGCTAGAGCCCCAAACGGAACTACCAGGAGAAACCAGGCCCCCAAAAGGCTCAGCCAGGTGGCCTCTATGTTGATGACTTGACTTTATGCCCACTTCCCAGAGTCAGCAGTGGCCAGGTCCTCCAGAGCCACTCGCCACACCTGACCTGTAAGATGGAGTGATTTGTCTATACTCTGCCTCTTCTGAGGTTGTGGCGAGGAGGAAATGAGAGAGTGGCGCCCACCTTGGGGCACCCTTTCAAATGCCGTACTGCTCCTGGGCATTCAGGTTGCACAGAGATTCGCACAGCTCCAAGGGTGACGTAGCGTGGTGTTCCCCCAGTGTGGACCCCGAGAAGTCAGCAAACGCCTGGGGGTGGGATCACTCTCATCTCAGCAAAAAGCCCTCCTCTGTGCCCTGATTTTTGCCAAACAATGGTCTTCCGGGGACCCTAGGCTTCAGCCCCACCCCACCCTCTTCTCTAGCAGGAAGGCAGGAAGGATGCAAGGACCAGCCCCTGTGTCCTGCTCTGTCTTCCCGTGTTGCAGGTCCTGGAGGCACAGAGCAGGATTCTCTGACTCAGGGTCCCCCCGCAGCCTCATCTGCCAACATTAGGGTCTCCGGGAAGTGGTAAGGGAGCCTTGGACATTGAGTTCTAATCCCACCTGCCGGCTGGGCCACTGCACACAAATTTCCTACCCTAGTGGATCCTCAGTTTCTCTGTATGGTGATCATCAGGCCTGACCTGCCTGCCTCGCAGGGCACTAGGGGCATCACATCACGTGGGGTGATGTGGTTCCCCGAGAGCCGGCAATGCAGATGAAGAAAGCAAATATTTCTAATTGTCCCTTCCCTGATGCAGGAAATAAGCCATGGTGGGAAGTGAGAAAGCATTAGTGCTGTATAGGCGAAGACACCATTCAGGGTTGCTGGGCCAAGTTGCAGGCCATTTGTACCCCTGAAAGGGCAGCTAAGAGGCCGGATGGAATGAGGGTCGGTAGCTCCCCAGGGGCCCTGTATCCCTTGAGTAAGACAGGGTGCCTGTGTAGCAGGGAGCGTATGAGGATGTGGGGGACAGCAATGATACTTTGTCCTGTGCACGCATCCGCTGCTTGTGCGCATGTGGGTGTCCCGGGTGGAGTCTTAGAGAGACACCTGTGAGGGTACTATAGGCTATGGGTCTGTTGTGTGCACAACAGCAGCGTCTGTGTGGGCTTCAGGGGCCTGGGCCCATATGTTTGTGCTGCTATGTATGTGTGTGTTTACGGAGCCATATGTCGGGAGCCTCGGAACTGCAAGCTCAGCGTGGATCTGTGTGGCTGAGGACAGTGTTCGGGGACCAGCCTGCGTGGGGGATTCTCAGTGCGAGTCAAAAAGAGTCTCCGGGCGGGTGATACTTAAATCTAATCTTTCTGCCATCAACGTTGACCCCATAGCTGTTGTTGTTAGGTGCTGTCGAGTCGTGTCTGACTCATAGTGACCCTCATAGAGTTTTCAATGGCAGATTTTTTTTTTTTCAGGATTGCCTTGGGAGTGGGTTGCCACGTCCTTCTCTCATTTTTTGTGGTGCTGGGAATCGAACTCGGGACCTCAGAGACTGCAGAGCGGGGGCTCTACGAACTGAGCTAAATCCCAGCCCATGACCCATAGCTGAAGGCTACTAAATTCTCCTGCTGATGAGGGAGAAAGGGGGGACTGCGGAAGGAGGGAGAGAGGAAGGGAAGACACAGGAAAAATAGAAATCAAGGGCCCACGCCAGGCCAGAGCTCCTTCCCTCTCCAGGTCTGTAGTCCTGTCTGTAGACCGTGGGTCCTGGTCTTGGAGGATTCCCCAGGCTCCTCAAGCCCTAAGGAGCAGGAGGGCGACCTCTTCCCATGCCGACCCAGGTGAACGCAGGCTGGTCATCCCGCCCTGGGTGGGGCAGACTTTCCGTACCCCAGAAAGCAAGCAGAGGGTTAAATATGATTTAAATATGATTCCTTTAAAGTCAAGAGAAATCACAGTGCACCTCGCTCAGGGACACACACACGTGCACGGGAGCGCATACACACGCGCACGCACACACGCGCACACACACTCCATGGGGACAACCTGCTGCCCTCCAGCTACCCCTGTCCTCTGGGTGCCCAGCGCCTGTCTTTGCCCAGAAGGGCACCCAGCTGGATGTCCCGCACACACGGGACCCTTGCAGGGCGCAGGGTGCGGGCAGCAGGGCCGAGGGTGGCGCCCCCCTCCCTGGCCTCCCTGACCCCCCGCCCCGCCCCTCGGCGCTTCCGAGCCGGCTGCAGCCTCCGCCGCTCCGACTCGCCCCGAGCGAGCGCAGCCAGGCGGGCGGCCGGGCGGCCGGGCTGCAGCGCCGCTCTGTTCATTCATGACCGGTCCCCGGCCCCCCGAGCCCCAGCCCGAGCGCCGGGAGGGGAGCGGAGCAGCGCGCGGCGGGAGGGGCGGGCGGACCGCGGCTCCCGCACCGCACGCGGCGCGGGCTCGGCAGCCTCGGCGGGATCGGCGCGCCAGCCCCGTCTCCAGCGCCAGGCAGGCTTCGGGGATTCGTCCTCGGCCCTGGGCGAGGGAAGCCGCCGGGCTGGGTCCTCGGCGGGCGCCGCTGGCCCTGTGAGTCAGTGCGTGTGCGGGGCTGAGGAAGGAAGCGACAAGCTCCGGGCGCCCCAGCCCCACGCTCGCAGAATACCAAGCTGCAGGCGAGCCGCGGGGTGCTCTCCGCTTTTTTTGCGTTTTTCCTCCTCCAATTCGGAGTGGACAAGCAACGCTGATTTCTTTGCAGGGGGAGGGAAGGGGCAGGGCCCGGGGTCCCAAGTCACGCACAAGTCTTCGCTACCATGGGGGCCGTCATGGGCACCTTCTCATCTCTGCAAACCAAACAAAGGCGACCCTCGAAAGGTAAGCTGTCCTCCTTTTGTCCCCCTGGCTGGGTTTGGGGGTGCTGGGTGCTGTGTTAGGACGCACCATCTGCCTCCCTTGGTCCTGACCCCTCTGTCCATGAGGAGCCCGGACAGCTTCTCATATCCAAAGGAGTGAGGAACCCATGGGAGGGTTGGTGTGCTACCCAGAAGAGGGAGCCAGAGGGGGTACTGGCCCCAGGGGTGCCCTGTGAGCCAGCAGGTGCCGGGACCCTCCTCCTGGAGAAATATCTAGGAACAGGAGGAGGAGGCAAATTCACAGGTGGGGATGGCTGGGTTGTCTGGGTGGAAATGTTGGGGAGCTCTTTCTGTTCCCATGATCGCTGGCGCTGGTGCCCCAGGGAGCACCCAGCAGGGGTGCTTGCTTACGCTCACACACTCCTTTCGGGGTGGGCGTCCATGGCAGGTGCAGACCCGGGAATCTCGCCATGAGGGAGACACTCTGGGGCCCATCCCCTAAAACCTCTGCAAGCCAAAAGGAATCAGCTGTTGCCAGGTGGTAAAACTCCCAGGACTCACTGGGGGGGTCAGTAGGAGTGGGGTCGTCACATCAACATGCTGTTGCCAAAAGTCTGAGGGATTTCCGGGGAGTTGAGGACACTGTCCAAAGGTGGCTGGGAGAGGCATTTACGTTAAGAGTTAAAAAGCATGATTTCCTGGCGTCCCTCCGGCTGGAGCCTGTTCCACAGCTGCCTTTCCCAGCAGAGGCATGCTCCAGCTCACCCACGAGAGAGTTGTCAGACATCCATGTGAAGTTGGGCCATGGTGTGCTGCCATGGCGCACCGTGTGGGCCTTCTAACCAGCGGTTAGGAAGTTGCTTGTCGGGATAAAGAGACTGGAAACAATTAGGGAAAAGGTAATGATGGGTTTGGTTTTGTTTAATGCTCAAATGCCCTGGTGGTTCTAAGTAATCTGGCATTTGAACGTTCAAGTTCTGCTGTTGGAACCAGATCCTGCTTCTCCCTTCCTCTGGCTAATGATTAGAATTGTACTCAGGTGATGAGGCAGTTCAAGTGCGCAGTGGGTCTACTTGTAGCATTTGTTTTGTCTCGTCTTGGTGGGGACCACAGAGTTTCCTAGGAGCAAGCTGTCCTTTAAGGCCCCAGGACGGAGGGGCTTGTGGCTCAGTCCCCAGAGACATGAGGCTTGCTGAGCACTGAGGAAAGACATGTGTGGGTGCAGATCCCAGGCGAGGCGACCGGGCTGGCATTTATAGCCCAGGACACACCAAGAGGCTTCGGCCCGCTTGCCAGTGGAGTTCCACATCCTGCGGGCAGGGCGGGGCTGGTGGCCCTTTTTTGCTAGGCAGGAGCAGGACCAGTCTGCAAGGCTTGGTGCAGGGCCGTGATGTTCCAAGCTCTGTCTCCGATGGATTCTGGGACACTAGTTGACTGGGGACAATATTCAGCACCAAATCCAGGTCTCTCCCCCATCATCTGTCTGAACACCATGTGCTCTCAGGGGCCAGGGGACGATGGGTTGCAGGAAGCTCAGGTTTCTTTTAAAGTATTTCAATGTCTGTGTCCCCCTAAGAGGCAGCTAGGTGTCACAGAAAGATCTCTGGCTCTGTAGTCCAATGGAGCCTAGGTGTGAACCCCAGCCCCGTCCTTCCCTCCCAGTGACCTTAGGAATATCACCTCACCACCCTAAGCCTCAGTTTTCATATCCATCAAATGGGTGAGAATGCTACCTCCCAAGGGAAGCTGGCGAAGTGGAGGGAGGGAGGACCCTGCCTCATATACCATGTGTACTGGTGTGGTCTGGAGCCACTAGAGTCTCCGAGGAGGTTGTTCCAAGGAGGGGAGAATTGAATGAATGACGGATATGGAGCTCTGTGTACAGAGCTGGAAAAAGAGTAAGAACTCAGACGTCACTGTGTACTGTTCCCACCTCCCATCCCACACTCCAGGTCACCCTGGGTCAATTCCTGCAGGATTCCCAGAGGCCACAGCTCTTTGCTTCTTTCTGCCAAGACCCTACAGTAGAGAAGAGAGGTGCTAGCATTCGCTGCGTTGCTACTGGCACACAGCTAGGGGTTCCGTCTGTGTACTTTATTTAAGTGCTATAACCATGGCTGTTTGAGGCTCCTAGAAGATCCTGGGCCATTGAGGGGCTCCAAGGCAAGCTCCCTAAGCTAGTGCCCCGCTCCTCCTGAACAGACCCCTAGACACTGGCTTGAATTGTCCACGAGCCCATTTGCACATCTTCCCCCACTCAGGGATTTGCCCCCAGAGCAGAGCCCTGTCTCACCATCTTGTCCACCGCAGTGTAAGTCAGCGGAAGACTATTCCAAGTCAGGCAGCTTGGGATCATGGACAGCGCCTTGTCTAGGAGGGCTAGGGGTCAGGGGTCATATTCTGGGCTGGTCACCTTCTCTATCCATGCTTGGTTTCTGTAAATGGAGGAAGTTACATTAGACATTTTCACAGGTTCCATCTGGTTCTCAAATTTGAAGCGTTTTATTGTGGATGCTCTCACCAGAGCCGCAGCTCTGATCTCTGAGATGTCAGGCTCAGATCTAATTAGCGGCAGGCGGAAGAGAGTGGTCGGGATTTTCAACTGAGGAGCCAGTCTCCCTGCTGGGTTCAAATCCAGGCTCCACCGCTCACTAGCTGCATGACTAAGCCTTGTTTTCCTCAACTGTAAAACAGGGGCAGTAGTAGTTACTACCTTAAAATAGCTCTTGTATTGTGTGCATCTCAGGGATAATGAGAGTCAAATGCTTAGCACACTCTGCTACATAATAAGTGCAAATTTTAGGTGCTATTCAATTTATGGCTCTGTTAGGTGGGGTTTCCAAATGCCCAGAGTAAAGCCAACCTGGAATGAGACAAAACCTTTGAGAATGTCTTTATTTTGTTTTGTTTTGTTTTTTGAGACAAGGTCTCTGTGTAGCCTGGGCTAGCCTGGAACTCACCATGTACCCGGGCTAGCCTGGAACTCACTATGTAGCCCGGGCTTGCTTTGAACTTGTGATCTTCCTGCCTCACTCTCCCAAGCACCAGGATTATAGGCATGCACCACTATGCCCAGCTCCCTTTGAGAGTATTAAGAGCTCATTTCTGAAATGTTCTTCCAGCCCTGTCCAGGAAGGACCAAAAGCCAGGCATTAGGATGCTGGTCCTTTGCTTCAGCTCCATTGATCCCTGCTCCCTGGCTATTCTGACATCACTGTATCCTGCTCAACTCAACCCCTGAATGCTTGTAAAACACACTTTGGAAACACATACATGTCTTCAAGGCAAAAACTCTTCATGATTAGTGCTGGGAGGGTAATATACCTCGTTCAAGCTGGGTGTTCAGGAGTTGCGCCCCAGAGGCAGCAGAAACCTAAGGTAATTTAAAAGCTGTGCCACTGAATAAAAACATTCAAGTTGACTTTCTGTCCTCCTCTCTGTTTGAGAGCTCTGCGTCTCCTTAATTAAAAAACTGGAAAAACTATGCATTGAGAATTCAGCCTCCGCAGCCGAGTCCCAGGTAGAATTTCTGGCTCTGACGATTCCCCGTGTGCTTTTTATACCAAAGGCACTGCTGTTAGGCTTGAATGGGTAAGTGAGGTGGGTTAGGGCGCTGGGGAAAACCAGAGGAAGATGGTGCAGATGCCGCTGCTAGGTCTGTGGGGGACAAGAGAATTTAGGGAAAATAGCACCAGATCAAGGGCGCCTCAACAGATTGGCCCCTAAGCAAACGGTCCCACATGGCGTGGGTGGCTGGGTTATAACTCTGCCTTGCCTGAGTACATTTGCAACACTGGGATGTTGAGAAGAGGCTGAGCTTCAGATCTCCAAAATGCCCAGTGAGTAGGTGAGCAAACAGAGTCTCATAGCTGTTAGATGCTTTTTCTAAAGTCACAAGGCAGGACAGGGACAAACAGGGGACTGGGCTCGTGAGTCCTAACTCAGAGAGCCCCCAGGAAAATTGTGGAGGCAGAGTGGAGCTGGTGAGACTGGCTTTGGGTTTACTGGTGGGGAAGCATGTTTAACCTGCAGAGGGCTGGACGATCCACAAGGGGAAGAAGAGACATGGGGAACCTGTGGTCCTGCTGTCCTGAGGTCAGGGGTCAATCATTTCATCTTGGAAATGTCGGTTTCCTCATCTGTAAAGCTGGAGTACTAAGTGGTAGACATGTTGTTCCTTGGGCTTTACCCATCTCTGCCTCTCTGCTCATCCTTTTAATTCTATAATACTCCCCCCAACCCCTATCTCCTTATGTACTAATTAAAACTCCACCCACATTCCGAGACCTCACTCAGCTGTTTCCATATTCAGGAAGCCTTCTCCAAGCCCCAACAAGAAGTGACTTCTCCCATCTGAATTCCAGAATTCTTCTAAGGTATGCGTTCTTATGACTGACAGGTCAAGCCTGGAAGTAGGCAATCAATGGAAATGTTCACCCGCCTTCTCCATCACCAAAGTATAGTTTCCTTGCAGGAGGAGACATATCCGAATCATTCTTCACAGTCCCTGCCTTGGTTCTTTGCATGTAGTGTTGTTGTTGTTAGGTGTCATCAAGTCGGTATCTGACTTATAGCAACCCTGCATACAACAGGCGAAACACTATTGTCAGTGCTTCTCTGCTATTCATAGGGTTTTCAATGGCAGATTGATTTTTGGGAGTGGGTTGCTGGGTCCTTCTCCCAAGCCTATAGCACCTGGTGTTCCCAGGTGGTCTCCCATCCAGGAACTAACCAGGCCCGACCCTGCTTAGCTTTGGAGATCTGACGGGATCGGATGCCACAGGGCTACAGCTGCAGGCTTGTATGTAGTAGGTACTCGATAAATAATTTCTGGGGAAAATTATGAACAATGAAATGATCAGGCGCTCTCCATTATTCCCTGGAATTGCAGACCCCACAGGTAAATTTAGCTTCCCGCTGGAATTTCAGCTACCAGCCCTCTGCCTGGAATGAATTCTGCTATTTGGTCTATTGGCTTTGAATTGGCTTTATCCATGAAATGCACTGAATCTGTTTACCATTTACAAGAAAGTGCTGAGAGCAGTGTTCCTGCTCCCAGCCCCCTCGTGTGCACAGAAGTACAAGGAGCCCACACCCAGAGCCAGGCACAGGCCCTGCTCCGCCATCCCAGAGGAAGCTCGGTGGAGCTCAAGTTGAACAGAAGGAGGGAGACAGAAAAGATGAAAATATAGGTGAAGGAACTTCCTGTGTAAAATCCATGGAGGTTTTCAATTTGGTCCCTGGTTTAGATCACTTTGTCTACCTGGAAAGGCTTTGCTCAATAAATGCTGCATAAATATATAAGTAGCCTGCGGCTGTAGCCCTGTGGCATCCGATCCCATCAGATCTCAGAAGCTAAGCAGGATCGGGCCTGGTTAGTCCTTGGATGGGAGACAACCTGGGAACACCAGGTGCTGTAGGCTTGGGAGACAGACTGGACAACCCACTCCCAAAAATCAATCCGCCATTGAAAACCCTATGAACAGCAGAGAAGCACTGACAATAGTGTTTCACCTGTTATATGTAGGGTCTGTGTGAGTTAGATCCTACTCGACGTCACCTAGCAACAACAACGACAAATATATAAGTGAATAAGTGAGTGCATACTTTACCGAATGCCATGATTTGAATCTTAAATGTCCACATGCCACTGACCTGGGAAGTTATGGAACATTGGGAGGCAGAATCTTGCTTAGCAGAAGTGAGTCACTGGTGCAGGACTTCGGAGGTTTCTATGTGGACCAGCATTTCCAGTAGTTCTCAGCTTCCTAATCACAAAGATGTGAGGTGCTCTTCCATGGGCCCCACTGCCTGGCACCACTCTCCCTGCACCACCGCTGCCACCATTATGGACTGATCCTCTAACCATGAACACCCTATAAATACTCCCCCCCAATAAGCTTGCCTCAGTGAGTTTCTCTGCCACAGCCATGCATCAACTGACTAATACAAGGAATCATAAGAGATTTAGTCTTTTCATGAAGAACATTGATTACCACGTTACCGAATGCTGGATCTAAGTTTCTATTAGTGCACATTCTGTTGTTAACAACAGAAAGCCACACACTCACTTTTAAAGAAAAGAGGCTTAGAGATAAGAGAATGATTTGGGCTCAGAGTTCTTGAGGTCTGAGGTCAAAGACCACACCTGGGAGGGCCTTCTTGCTGGCAGAATCCTGAGGTATACAGGACATCACATGTCGAGAGGCAAGCGGTGACCTTTCTTCACGTCTGGCCTCCCTCTCTTCTTATAGGGCCACCAGTAGTTAATGACGGGGACTTCACTCTGATGGCGTTATCTGGTCCTGATCACCTCCTGAAGGCCTCTGAGCACCGTAGGCAGCTGTAGTTGCCACGTTCATCCCTCACAATGGGAATGAAACTCCAGGATGGGTTTCAGAGGGGACAAAGCATAGCAACTCCCCACCATGAAATGCGAAAGGAATCAAGGCTAGAGGAAACCCACCTGCAGATAGTTAGTAGCAAACTTGTGGCAAGTGTCTCCTAGAAAGCTGAAAATGATAAATTCAGCAAAGAAAGCCCTGATGATTTTCTGGATATCAGTAGATGCGGTGTCTTTGCAGAAGGTGGGGAGGTAGGCGGGAGTCTCTCGGTTTTCACTCTTTTGTTTTGTTGAAGGAAAGGCAGAGATTGCCCTACAACAACTTCCCTTGTGTTGCCTTGTTTATCAGGTTTACCTTTACCTTGTCCAGGTGGGATTGGATCTCTATGTTGCCCACCCATGTATTTGTTCACTTAGCCAGTCCTTAATTAACCTTTAACATTGCTTCACTGTATCATTTCTGCACAAGGTCCACGCCAGCTTCTTCCCTCTCCTCCACCTTCATCTTCCCATTCCCTTGGAGAACTTCTACACATCCTTCGAGGCCCCGTTCAATATCTTCCCTCTGGAAAGCCCTCCCAGTCTCCTGCAGACAGAGCACATCCTTCCCCCACAACTGTTGCTCCTTCCCCAAGCTGCAATCCCGCACACCCTAGGAGGTTGTCATTGTGGGTTACACATTGATCTCCCTGACTAGCTCTAAGACACTGATTCTTATTCCAGTGCCTCCATCAGGCCTGACACTGGGTCCAGACTTGATGGATATTGGCTCTGTGGAAGTGAGGATGGATGGGCCAGCGTGCATGTGCTTGATGACTCCTGGGAGTACGGGGGTGTGGCGATGCAGCCAAGAAATCCAAGTCTACTCCTGGGGAGAAGCACTGTAGAATTCTGCATGATGGCCCTGTAGCTGATGTTCCCATTCATCAGGCACAGAGGGAGCAGTGATTATAGGAGAGAGAGAGAGAGAGAGAGAGAGAGAGAGAGAGAGAGAGAGAGAAACTGACTCCGAGTCTCAGAGTCCTGGGACCTTCATAGAAACTCGTTTCCATACTTTACACCCCCCAGGTACTATTTTAAGTAGGTCACCTTCTACAAGTCGCTGTAGGCAGTTGGGATATTGCTCACTTCCCATGTGCTAGCCATGGGAGTAGCACTTTGGATTAATTCTCCTTATCCCATGCCAGATTAAAAGACTGCTCAGTACAGTGTTGGGGGGAAGCAGGAATCAATGACACTCTACTCAAATAGGAAAAAGGATGCATCATGATGAGGACTACTGAGTTAAACTAAAAAGGAATATTGGAATCAAACCCTCCTCTGTCAATTCGTAGACAAACCTATCTGAGCCTCAGTTTCCAACTCTGTAAAATGGGAGCAATGACAGTGTCTCCTTTATAGGGCTGCGTAAGGGCCACTGAGAGAGAGGGAGCCCAGGACCTCAATAAAGGAAATGCTGTCGGTAGTTTGGGGTAATGTTGGCGTTCCTGGGATCTTTTTGTTCTGTGCCAGGGCAGGACCCTTTTCTGTGTTATAACAGTTACACGACGGGTGTGTCACCCTTGGTGTCTCTCTGTCCTTTTGAGCTGTGCCCTCGGATCCTATGCCTGAAACCCACAACCATCCCATCCATAGCCTCTGGAAACTCAAGCAGTTGCTCTTCTGACACCTATGGGAATCTGTCAACTTTAGATGGTAAAAGAAATTCCCAACGGTGTTGTTGGTGGTGTGAAAATGTGGTTCGTCTTCCAACATTATTAATAATAATAATAGCTAAAATTGATCCAGGCTCGTCTGGGCACAAGGCCCCTTACTCTGACCTTTCTTGAGTTATTTGATTAACCTCAAGCCTGGAGAACAAGATGCTGTGATTGCTCCCTTTTGGCAGATGAGAAAACTGAGGCTGTATGGAGGGAAGTGTCTTACCCGGGGTCACAGAACTGGAAAACAGCAGAGCCTCGATCTGGCCAATCCCAGAGCCTGAGCTCTTTGCCCCAACACCGGCCTCCTCCCTCCTGGCCTCAGCTTGGGAGCCTGAGGGGCCTGAGTGGAAAACAGCCCAAGTGGGCAGGTGGACGTGGGAAGAAGGCATTCAGGGGAGACCGAAGCTCCTCATTAGCCACCCTGAGCAACTGAGCCGCCTGCAGTCCCCGAGCAAAATGCTCTTAGCCCATCACAAGCCACCCCTGGATCTGTTTCCATTTAATCTGACACTGGAAAAGCTTGAATATGAAATGATTAGGGGCACAAGGCCAATTAGCAAATTCATTAATAGGATTAAACATCTCTCCTCTGCTCTAATCATTTATGTGAACTAGATTTTTCTCCCTTTGTTACAGCCATCATGGCCTGTCAGGGAAAAATCGAGCCAATGTTTAAATATCTCCAAGGCTGTTAGAATTCCAGGGCTTCAGTGTCAAGCAGCAGAACCAGGGATTTCTGTGGTCCAGAGGGGCAGGGAGGGCTCAGTGGGTTCATGCGTGGCATTGTTGCAAAGGAAGCAGATGCAAGATCTTGCTGTACATTTGCAAGTACGCGAGTGTTTTCTCATTACCTCTTCTCTATCCTTGGGCACATCCTGGCCCGAGTCCAACCACACATATGTGTGTGGCATAGAGATCATGAGCACATCCTCCTGCTTAGACAGACCTGGATTCAAATCCTGGCTCTGCAACGTACTGGCTATGTGACCTTGGGCAGGTCACTTGGCTGGCGTGAGGCACATAATCTAGAAAATTACAGCATTGATAGTAATTCCCTCCAAGGTTGTTACAAAGATGAAATGCAATAATGCGTGTAAGATACAGTGGTCAGCACATAGCAAGAACGCAATATAAGCAAGTTATTACCTTCTGGGTCTGCGCTACTCCAAGTGTGGTCCTCAGGCCAGCAGCCTAGGTGTCACTTGACAGCTTGTGACAAGTGCAGAATTTCAGACCTAATTCAGACCTACCAAGTCAGAATCTGCATTTTAACAAGATCGCCACATGGCTTGTATCTCACTGAAGTTTGACAAGCATTGGCCTAGGGCACATATTATGGGAAAATATATGCTGTGCTATATAAAATTGTCTACCAAGCTGGAAGAGACCTTGTTCTTTTATTTTATTTTTAGTGCCGGGGGATGAACCCAGAGCCTCATATATGTTAGGCAGGTGCTGTGCCATTTAGCTTCACCTCCAGCCTTTTCTTTTTTTTTTTTTTTTTAATTTTATTTTTAAGACAAGGTCTAACTAAATTGCTCAGTCTGCCTCTGGCTCCAAACTCACGATCCTCCTCCTCAGCCTCACAAGTTGCTTGGTTTCAGGCATAAAGCATAATGCCTGACTAGGAAGGGTAATGTGGAGCCCTCTGATTCAAGCCCCTTAGAGAGAAAAAGGGAGAAATGGGAGAAAAAGAGAAAAAGGGAGTCCAGAGAAGACAAGTAGATTGCCCATAGTCACACAGCCTGAACGTCAGACCGGGCGTCTGAACCCTAAGCTTCCCTAGCCCTGCTTGTCTTCATATGAATTATTTCAGTCAGATTTCTACAGATTAGCATTTCTACAATTGAGCTTTTCTTTCTTCTTAATAAAACCAAAGTGCAGGACAAAGTATGCCCATTAAGTTTTAATTTACTAATTTTAAATGTTATTCCAGCCAAGTGAGATGCTGAATCTTGATTCCATGAGCTATCACCTTGGCTATACTCCCAATTCTCTGCCTCCTGAACGTGTGATGAGGAGGCATTCTAGGTCTTTATCTAAGCTGCTTCTAAGACCAAGGCCAGGACAGAACCATGTGGACCTCACCTAGAGGTTGCCCCTGATGCTCAGCATCCGAGATCAGGCTGGCAGCCTGGGTTTACGTGCAGAGCCTTTGAGTGGGAATTTGAAGCCAAAAGATTGAATAGAAGTTAGGACGATTGTAAATAGATAAAGAAAAAGCCTGAAGCATGAAGAACAAATGCCTTTTCCAGGGGACCTAGGATGACCTTTCTGTTGGGGAAAAATATATCTAATCTACTTTCATTTTTACAGTAGTGCTGTGGTGATTGTAATGTTATTCTTCCTTTGCAGAGTGGGCCATGGGGCTCGGGGAGGTTCTTGGCTGGCTAGTGGTTAGGGAGCAAGGACTTGAAGCAGGTCTGATTCCAAGGCACCTCCTCATGGCTTCCTGCTTGCAGTCTGAAGGCACACGTAGGACAAGCAAGCCTCAGGTCCCCAGGCATGAGGCTGACCACTGGTGCTAGCTTCCAAGCCTCCAGAAACTGAAAATGGCAGCCATGAGCCTCTGTTTGGCCCATGATCTCCTCCCCCATGCTGACCCTGGCCTGGCATGAGAGGGCGTTTGGGGGAGGCCGCACGACTCCAGCTGTCTTGGGGAAGCCGGTGCATTTGCAGCTGTGCCCGGAGGCTGCGTCTTGCTTCTGTCTCTCGGATTCACCACGTGGAGGTCTTCCAGAGATGGTCACATTGTGTGCTTGGCCAAGGCCTCCCAGGGAGCTTCCTCACCCATCCACCTAAGGCGGAGGCAGCAAGGGGCTCGCTCCCCTCCCTTCCTCCTTTACACACGGCCGGCACTGGGCTGAATTAGGACTCCAGGCCCCTAATGGCCCTAGCCCTGGAATAATCATGGCCCCCACCTCCCAAGTGACGGCTGTTTTGACAATTCAAGACAAACATTAAACTAATTCTCAGAAAATTTGGTAGCGCACTGCTCCATATCTTCTGAGGACCCAAGTTCGATCCCTAGTACTACAAAAGTGGAAGCAGGATGTGGTAGTCCACTCTTAAAAAAGCAATCCCCAAAACAATCAGCCATTGAAAACTCCATGAGGGTCGCTATGAGTTAGACCTGACTCCACAGCACCTAATAACAACAATAAGAATAAAATTTATTGAAATTTGTTTTTCTTTCCAATGACTATTTTAGTGATAATTTTTTGAAATATAATATGTTGCCAAGATGTAGTTTTTCATGTTTGTGATTTAAGCATCTATTCAATGTACCTGTTAGATTTTTCAGCACTGGATTTGAAACAGAGCCCCTCCCAAAAAATAAAAGCAAAAGAAGAAATCTGTGTTAGATACCTACTGTGTACCATGGGCTATGCAAAATATGGACAAAATTACAATAACAAAAATGATATTTAAATACTCCTTGTAGTAATAATGAGTAACAAGTTAGCTCAGTTGTTAGAGTACTCCTATGCACACCCTGAGGCTCTGGGTTCTATCCCCAGCACCACAAAAATGGAAGAAGGGACCTGGCAGCCAACTCCCAAAATTATCAGCCATCAAAAAACCTTATGAATAGCAGAGAAGCAATGACAATAGTGACAGGAATGGCATAGAGTCAGGGAGTGTTTTGTTCTGTTGTACTTAGGGTCACCATGAGTTGCACCTGGCATCTAACAACAACAATATATTAATAATAATGAGTCAGAAGATAGGACACATTGTGCCAAGTACTCTGCTAAGTGCTTTTGATACAAGAAACTAATTTAATATCACAGCAATTCTATGAGATAGGCACTATGGTTATCTTCATATAACAAACAAAATCTCGTACTACGAGAAGTAGGCACTAATCTCCCCATTTTACAGGTGAGGCTCTGGAAAAAGTGATTTGCCCAGCCCACCCCCGCCCCCAGGTGCTGTTGGAAGAAACAGATTTCCTACCAGCCCTGACTGATGCCTGCAGCTGTACCACTGTGGTGTCCTGTCAGATCCCGTCAGATCTGGAAAGCTAAGCAGGGTCAGGTTTGGTTACTACTTGGATGGGAGACCACCTGGGAACATCAGGTGCTGTAGGCTTGGGAGAAGGACTCAGCAACCCACTCCCAAAAACAGTCAGCCATTGAAAAGCCTATGAATAGCAGAGGAGCACTGACAATAGTGTTTCATCTATTGTACATAGGGTCGCTATGAGTTGGACACCAACTTGATGGCACCTAACAACAACAACAACCAGCTCTGAGTGAGTCCAAAACCTTGACTTTGCCCTTAAGGAGTTTCACTATGGTGGTAATAATTAGAGAAAAAGCAAATCTGTAGAATTCTGACTACATGCCAGATACATCAGCAGCTTGGTTCTATTCAAGCCTTACAGTATACCCTGAGGGAGTAAATATTATTTCCAGATGAGGAAACTGGAGAATAAAAAGCACAAGTAAGCATCGTTGGCCCTCCGTATCTGTGAGTTCCACATCCTCAGATTTAACAACTGAATATGGAAAATATTTGAAAATAAAAGTCCCAAAAAGCAACACTTGAATTTGTTACACACCAAATATTATGCTGAATCCACACAAACAAATTGATGTGCAGTCCTTTTATTAGGTACTACAAGTCATCTACAAATGATTTGAAGCGTACAAGAGGCTGTGTGTACATTATATGCAGATACTATGCCACTTTACATAAGGGACTTGAGCATCTTTGGGTTTTAGTGTTACAGGGCGTCCTGGAACCAAATCCCCACAAATAGGGAGGGACAACTATATCCATTCTCTCACTGAGCCAGATGTTGAGCGCAGATGGTTGGACTCGAGTGTCTGTATAATTAATCATGAGGCTAAGCTGGAGCTAGCACCGCACCGTATGACACTCGGAGTGCATAACCCTGTGGAGCGTCAGGGGAAAGAGAGAGCACCTTAAACTGGGGGTAAGGGCTGGAGAATCAGAGAGGATGCCTCAGGAGGTGGCATTGGTGAGCTAGGGCTCAGCCACGGCTGGAAGGGAAGCTAAGGAAGTTCTAGGCAGAAAGAAAAATCTGACCAAAGCCACTGAAGAAGGCAACAGGAAAAGAGAAAGAATGAAAATCAGCAGTCGGGTTTTGCACTTCTGTGACTTGGGGGATGTAACTAGAAAGGTCGTCATCAGAAGTGGGAAGAACAGGAAGGAGGAACAGAGAGGAGGGAAACGTGGGAGGTAAGCTGTCCACACTCGTCCTGGAAGGCAGCAGAGAGCGAGAAAGAGGAAAGGCCTGAGTGAGGAGGGGTCAGGACTGGGTCCTCTTACCACACCCATGTCTCCCCGGAGTCTTCCCATGATTGCCCCAACATGTTTGCTCCCCTGTCTCCTCCCGCAGCCACTTATTTCTTATCCCAGTGATTTAGCCATTGATTACCCTAAATAGTTGAAAATCACTCCATGTGAATACATGTGGCTCTCCAGCACCAGTATCCTTTCCCCAAAGACCTGAGCCTTTTTTTCTGCCCTTCTGAGCTTTCCCAAGGAGCCCAGCATGGTTCTGCCCACACAACTGGTAGTTGGTGACTGAAATCGCTATTTCACAGAGATGCACAAGGTCTTGGGATTCCCTAATTGGAATTCACTTACCAACAAAACTTGGGCATGGCTTTGAAGGCCCCATAGCATATACACCAGATATGGAAGCCAACGAGTTTTGATTTAGTGCAGGCACATAGTCCATAGGAGGCTGCTCCATAACAGCCTAGAGTTGATGGAGAGAAAAAGGCATGGCATGGGGGGTGAAACTGAACTGAAGGCCAGTCTCAGCTTGGCCTTTCCACACTGTGTGGTGTAAGTGAATTGTTGAATTTCCCCCTGTACTTTAGTTTCTTTTAAACAACACTCTTATTGCCAATTCACTGGCTTGTCATGAGACTTAAGTGAGGTAGTGTGAATATAAGTGTTTAGCAAGCTGTAAGGCAATGCATAAGTGGTGAGCATCGACATCATAGTGGTGATGTGGTATTGGTAGTAATGGTGGCCATGGGCATGGCGTTGATGGGCGTGGTGATGGGGATGATGATAGCAGTAAGGGTGATGGTGTGGGGAGAGGTAGTGGTAAGAGTGAGGTGGTAGGATGGTGGTTGTGATTCAGTGTGGTGTTAGTAGGAGTCATGATGATAATGGAAGAGGAGATGGTGATGGTGGTTAGTGGGAGTGCTGTAGGTAGGATGATAATGCTATGGTTCGGATCTAAAATGCCCCCAAAGGTCATGTCCCTTGGTCCCTAGCTGGTGGCACAGTCCTAGGAAGTGGTGGAACTTTGAGGAAGCAAGTCTAGCTTGGCAGAAGTGAGTCGGGGAGTGGGCCCTTGATGTTTGTATACCAGATCTGTGGCTCCACACTCTCTGTTCCTACTCGGGAAGCTTTAAGGTCATCTGGCATGGGTCCTGCCTCCTTCCACTGTCATGTCTGCCCCACCACCATGTTGGGCTGATCTACTAACTGTGAGCTTCCAATAAATCTTGTCTCCCGTGTTTGTTTTGGTTGTTTTTTGTTTTGGCTACGGTGATGACTGCTGACCAATACAGATGGTCATGGTAGTGGTGGCAGTGACACTGATGGATTTGAGGAAACCATTTCTTTTGTCTTAATTATCTTCTTTGATTCTACTGAACAGAAGGATTTCTAACCCTAGAACTTGAACTCCTCCAGATGTATTTGTTAAAAGTAGGAAAGAATCAGGCAAATCAGCCCATCCCTTCACCTTTCTTCTCTTATTCGTGGTTGGTACTTTCAGAATCATTTTAATGTAAACTATCTTCTGGGCCTCTGCATTCCAGCACATAGCAGTGTCCTGCCCAGCGTGTAACTATATCTTCAATAAATATCTGTGAAAGGAAGGAATAAACTTGCAGACAGGCCATGCTTCTGGATAAACTCATGAGAGTTAAATGTCCCATTTCCGAGGATTACACAGGAGTTGTCACATCGGAATACTCTCTCATGAACACCATGCCCAGCATGGTCATCCTTCTTCTTGGGGAAGTGGAAAGGCTCTTTGGCCCTACTCTGCCCCTGGGAGCCCTGGAAATCAGCCTAGCTTGATCCTTTGTACCTGCCCCCCCCCCGCCCCCCAGGTCTAGGGCCAGTTCTGCTTGAATTCTGCGTCAACCCCTCATAAGGAGCAGTGGAGAGAATGTTGTCACTCACCAGACACTTCTGGAGTCCATGGGTCCCTCCTGGGTGGTCTTGCTGTGCAGGAATGAAAAGCATATTCTGACTCTTCAGCTGTGCTTGGCAGTCAGTCCTCCCACATCATGGGAGAGATTACAGAAGTGGCTTCAGGTGCCAGTGCCTCCGGAGCCCACCCTGCACTCTAGGGGTGTTAGAAGCACCTTCCATTCATTGTGTTTAGAAAAGGAAACAGGCTCCCCAATTTAGGATGAGGTTGTTGTTGTTAGGTGCCGTCAAGTCGGTATCCACCTCATAGCCACCCTACATACAACAGGCGAACCACTATTGTCAGTGCTTCTCTGCTGTTCATAGGGTTTTCAATGGCGGATTGATTTGTGGGAGTGGGTTGCCGGGTCCATCTCCCAAGCCTACAGTATCTGGTATTCCCAGGCGGTCTCCCATCCAAGTACTAACCAGGCCCAACCCTGCTTAGCTTCAGAGATCTGATGGGATCCGATGCCACAGGGCTATGACTGCAGGCCAATAAACAATAGCAGCTATTAATATTGTCATTAGTTTTTGTTTTTCCTATTACCAGTGGAGAGATTGAGATACTAAGTGGTGAATGATGCTAGACCAGAGACTCTGCATGTCTCTCTTTTATAGAATATGTAAGGCTAAGATACACCTTGGCTCCCCTGGTCCTGTGATTCTGAGCCGGGGGGGGGGGGGTCCTTTGAATGGATCACCTGTTGATGATGAAGTTGTTGTGCAAGATGAGGATGAACTCTAGACCTTTGGGTCCAAGTGCTATTAAGCCAAATAACGAATAAGATTTGGGGACTAACTAGTGTTGGATTTAAATCTCAGGGTTTCTGTCCCCTGCACACGTGACCCTATCTGACTACTGTTGCCTGGCCTTGGTTTCTTCATGTGTTCAGTGAGGTTGGTAATTCTGACCACATGAGCCCCTTGGGAAGAGTATGGAAAATGAAGTGTGAATTGGAATTCGTCTCCCAGGCAGCTCAGATTGGGAGGTAATGGAAAGACCAAAGTGCTTTTGGGATTAGTGCTGCCTGCAGCCCTTATCTGTCTCTGGAGTTGATTTATTATTCCCCTAA
>VMDO01006048.1:0-104588 GCA_007922755.1 Pedetes capensis | reverse complement strand
TGTTTAATGTAAGTTATCATACAGCATGTTAGCATGGATTTCAATCACTTTCATTGAGAATTGACCTTGGGCTGACTCTACTGTCAGTTACTCATCTTCCTTTTTTCCCTGAATTCTTAGAGACAAGAAGTATTTCTTATGTTCCAAGTAAGAATCTGAGTTGTACATTACAGACTTCTAGTCTTCCAGAATCAGGATCAAAAAGGGCAAACTTGCTCACATTATTTTCAAATGAAAACTGAGTAAGAGATCCCAAGGGTGTGCCTGGTACCTATGAAGCTGCAGTTCAGAGTCCTGGTACAGGAAAATGGTATGCCCAGTTTCTAGCTGCCCGTTACATTTGCTGGGATCCTCTGGGAAGCAGCTCCCAGAGGCTAGGAATGAGTTCAATGGAAGAAACTGATGCTTTAAACTCAAAAGGCTTCTTGGAGTCAAATTTTGTGCCAGGAATCCACTTAGAACCTGAGGCTGATTACTTGTATTTATTGACCTTTAAGCTAAGTCCTGGTTTTCTTCACCACTGGATCAATATTTTTTCACTGCAGGACTGCTTGTGGGAGCATTTCAGTGGATCATTCTCTGATCTATTATTTTGGGGAGGAATTCTATCAAACAAAGTGCGAGTTCTGGAGCCACCTGGCTTCAATTCATAACCAAGAGCACCACTTACCAGCAACATAATCATAATCAAGTTGCAAACTCTGGCCTGTTCACTTATACATTAAATGCAAATACTTATAATAGCAAGCTTACAGAGATACTTTGAAGGTTAAATGAACTAATATGTTTAAAACATTATACTAGTATAGTAAGCAGTCAGATGTGGAATATTATAGACCTTTAATATTAGATATATGATACAAATACATTTTACATGTGTATATATGTATTAGTTCATTTGTGCATCACTGAGGCAAAATACCTGACAGAAACAACTTATAGGAGAAAAGATTTATTGGGGCTCATGGCCCAGAGAATTCTGTTTGCAGAGGCAGGGCAGGCATGGTGGTGGGACAGACAGCAGGGCAGAAGACCTCATATCATAGCAATCAGGAAGCAGAGAGCAATTACTGGAACTTAGGGTTCAGGTAAAGAGTCTGAAGGCCCACCCCCAGTCCAAGGACCCACCTCTGCAAGCTAGGTTCCATCTCCCAAAGTTCCATAGCCTCTTAGGACAGTGTCACCAGCTAGGGACCAAACATCCAAATACATGACCTTTTTGGGATATTTTAGAATTACATACACAGACAGACACATACACTTTTTCTGGTTCACTGGAGTCTCATCAGGGTTTAATACAAAATACTTACAGTGTAAAATTAACATGCCCTTTAAAATCCCCCTGAGGTACTATGTCTCCTTTTGGGTACACTGCCTTGAAAAGACATAGCCAGCTGTAGCACACTCTATTGGTTCCCCAGTGATAGCCTTTCTGTGTGGCTCAAACCACTTACTGCACACAAATACTTGCAACTATAGCCTAAGGGCTTTTCATCTGGCTGTGGGAGCACCCTCAGCCCACAGTCAGGGATAGCTAAAGTCTGAAAAGCTAATGCCTCTCAGAAATTCCAATCAATGACAAGCAGGAAGTTAATTGATAGATAAATCTCACCCTTCCTTGGCCATCAGTTAGGACAACTGAGTTAAATTCTAACTACTCCCTAGAAGGAAGGAGCTCCAGATGTCCTCAGAGATTACCGTCTCAGAACATAGCTTTTACTGTCTTCCTTCCTTTCCTGATTCACTTCTCCACTCCCCCAGTGTTTCCTGAGGTGAACTCCCAAATACACAATTTACAAATAAATCCTGGACTCAGAGCCAGTTTCTGGAGAATCTGAACCAAGACACCACTTCTTAATAAAGCCATTATAGCAGTGTTTTCATTAAATGAATGTGGTAGAAATCTATTGCTTCTCTTCTGTTAGGGATCAAAGAGGAATAAATGATAGTAATTGGCTTTATTTAGAAGGCAAACACTGTATGTTTGTGTATGCGTTTATGTGTGTATGTTTATGTGTATATATATATAAACACATATATACACATATATATGCACCATATATATGTGTGTATATATATATATATACATATATATGTGTGTGTGTGTGTGTGTGTGTGTGTGTGTGTGTGTGTATATCCTCCTATAGTTATAATCATGATGGGGCTTAATTGTGTGGTCCTACTTTTACATTTAGCTCAGTTGGTAGAGACTGCGCTGCAGTCTCTGAGGTCCCTAGTTCAATTCCCAGCACCACAAAAATGGGAGAAGGACCTGGCCATCCACTCCCAAGGCAATCCCGAAACAGTCAGCCATTGAAAACCCTATGAGGGTCGCTATGAGTCGGATACCGACTCGACGGCACCTAACAACAACTTTTACACTTAAATTTTGAGAAGTTTATCCTTTCCTCTGGGAGATTTCTTTTAAATATAGATACTAGATTTTCCTCTTCTTCCCTCCCCTTCTTAAAAAATCCACTTTAAAAGCCAATAGTTCAGGTCAAACCAGATAGGTATCTTTGCATTGGGTAGGGAGAAGGGTCATAGCAGCAGCATTAGAGTCTAAGAAAGGCAAGGCAAGCTGTGTTGGGTGACCTAAGAAGAGCATACCTAGAATGCAGGTCATACTCCTTTTTTTTTTATTCTTCTTGGCCATATTTAGGAGTTGAATTCCACAGCCTCCCATATAGTTTTGCAAGCACTCTACCAATGAGCTACAACTCAAGCCCCTTTTGAATTTATTTTATTTATTTATTTATTTTTTTTTTGAGAAAGTGTCTTACTAAATTACACAGGTTACTTCTGGCCCCAAACTTGAGATCCTCCTGTCTCTGCTTCCTGAGTCTCTGGGAGTACAGACATGTACCATTATGTCTGGCCTACATTATAGTCTTTAAACACTATTTGTTATTAAGAGAAACTAGGACTGATTCCTGAGTCAGTACTGGGAAACTTCAAAATGAGCCTGGACATCTTGTTGTGGTAAGATGAACATGCTCAAAAAATGATAGAGGGGTGTCAAAAGTCATCTTGAAAGGGATCCTGCTGGTCAAATCTTTATATAGGAAAAAGATAACATCGGCTCATTTGCTATTGAGTATTTGTGAGACATCCACACGGTTGCCACAAAGTCCCCACCTGCAATAGATGTTTTTTGAATGAGTACTACTTGCATTCTCAACACAAATTTCAATTTTCACAATGTTCTTTTGGACATACTCTCCATGTTGATAGCTGAAATTTACTAAAATGAATCTGTGCTAGTTATTTTTAAACAATTTGACGGAGTTGAAAGTCATGAATCAAACTTAAGTAGTAGTTTAGTGCCTAGGCTTTAGTCATATGGACCTCTGTTTTGAAACATGATCTACTAACTATTCTGGATGTTCTCCCAAATTCTTGTCTTTTCATCTGCAAAGTAGGTATTATATCTACCTTAGAGTATTGTTATAAAGATTAAACCAGTCATAAATTTGTCTAACACACAGAAATACTCATGAAATATTGCTATTGACATTGTTGTTATTATTCACCATTACCCACTATATTATCTTAAAGTATATATATATATATTCCTTCTGGAAGAGGATCTCAGCTCATTTGTCTCAATTATGTTCTCTTGAAGAATTTCCATGACTGTTTGTGGTCACTTAACTCTATTCATGACACCCAACCAATGAGTGACTATGCATTTGTTTCTACTTACTGAACTATTTTCTCTTAGGATCAAACCCATCTTTCCATATTCTCTTTGGTAATGCTGGGTCTGAGTCCTAAAAATCTTATCTCTCTTTTGCCAGTGGCTCTCTGTTAGGTTCTGTCACTAGGGTGCACCAGAAGGAGACAGCATGCCTAATGGGTACGTCAAACACACTCCTGTCTGCGTCAGGCTCCCGGCTGAGTTTTCTGTCTTTACTTTGATTTCCTGTTTCTAAGTCATTCTAGCCATTTTCTTTACCCCAGAATCAAGCGTTTCGGTGTAGTAGGAGATTCAGCGTTAAAACTGTTCCAACACTTGAAAACCTCTCAAGTTCACCCACCCTGCAGAACGTCTCCTCTCCTCTAAACCACAGTGTTGATAGTTCCAACTTCCTCTCTCTTCCTCCAGCCCTAGGGATTTGCTTAGTGTTCCCACTTTGCCTTTTCATTTTTTAAATTACTAGTTAACAATTCTTTATGTTAAATTCTTTCTATTAGAATAACAGAGGTATTTTACTACCTGCTGGACTCTGACTGGTACAGAAGAGCTGTACATCCTTCTTAGACTCCCCTTTAGACTCTATCCCAGGATCCCCTCTGGGATAATCATGTCTAAACCTAGCCAGTTCCTCACCATCCCACCAGATATAGGCATTTCTCAGTAACTTTGAACTCTGTGAGTGTCAGGCTAACTCTAGCTCTCTGTCAAAGCAACTCCTATCACATTTGATCTTTTCCATTCATGTCTGCTGTCTCTTAAGAGAACAGACACTTTTGCTGTATCTGGCTTCTACCAAACACTTCTCTCTTCCCTTACCTCCTAGAAAAACCAGCTGTAAAACACTCCTAACTCACACTAAAACACAGCCAATTATTAAGTCAAAATAAGGTAAACGAAGGTAGACTTTTATCACACCTGTATTAGTCATTCTGCCTCTCTCCTATTTCTGCCATGTTCAGGCTGTCCTAAAGAGTTCATCAGGGGGTGAAGTAGCATGCCAAGGCCCTGGACTTGATCCCCAGCCCTGCATTTAAGAAAAGAAAAATTTAAAATAAATAAAAATTTTTTCAAAAGAGTTCATCAATATTTTTCTTAAATATCATTTTTATCTTAGCACTCTCTTCCTCAAGAATGTATAATGACTCCCTATTACCTATTAGATTAAGTCTGTACTCTTGAGTTAGACATAGTTATCATTACAAGGATCTCAACCTATTAAATCACTACATTTCATAGTTTGAGACTGACATCTCCATTGTTGGGCATTGATTACAGTGACAAACTCAAATGTTCCCAGTTGTATCTTTTTTTTTTCTTTCAAGAAAGAACTAAAAACAGCCTATAGGAATAACCCTACTAAGGGAATGGGATCCCTGGGAAGCTGGCCTGTGATTCAGCCAGTCCCACAGCAAACATGCAAAAATGTAGTCCAATAGGAGAAGGTGGATGAGGAGCCAGAGTCTCCACAAAACTTGCAAAGCCCAGAGGAATCCCTTTCAAAATAAAGTAAGCTTCTTGGAAAGGCTTGAAGTACTTCTCACTCCGATTACATGCTACCAGGGACCACCAAAATCCTCAGGGAGATTTGAGAGCCAGGAAACCCTCTTTCTTCAACTCTGAGTGTTGCTGGGCCTCTACAATACAATTTTTGTACAAGGGATCATATCTTTTACTTGCATTAAATGAACTTGTATTCTTTCCTGCCTCCATGAGTACTTCTATCACCCTTTTGAAAAAGCCACAAATATCCACTAAATAAATCCATAGAAGGATTTCTTTAAAATGCTTATTGAATGAGTGATCATCTTCCAATAAATGATTATGTCCAAACAACTACAATTCTTAGTTAATTGCTTGATCAACCTTCTGGTGTTGTCTATAAGGAAAATTATCTGTGCCTACTTTACAGGCTTTGAAGAGATGATTCAGACTATTTCTATGTAACTTTACATTGCCAACTAAAACAGAAAAAATTCAGTGAAATATCTGGATTTTTGGTCTACATGATATCAAGCACTTAGATGTTTAAAAATACCAGGACCACTTTCATACCTTATATATCAGCCTGAAAAATAAAGATGCATAAAGCATAATTACTTCTGTTTAGTGTTGCTGCTGAAATTTACTTGGCTAATTATAATTTTGCTTTAATGTTAAATATTATGTTTGGAGGTTTTGCTCATAAGATAACTTAGTTCTAAATTATCCTTATTTTTAACGTATCTGTTATGACTTTTTAAACATATTTACTGTTATTTACTTCATTTCAATGTTTCATACTTTTAAGTCACACTGTTGCCATTTACTCTATTTTAGCTGTTTTGTGATTAAGATATAGCAAGTTGCATTTTTTTCACTCTTCTTTCTTGAGGATTTATGCCTTTAACTTAGCTTGATTTCTTAATGTTCAACTTCTCTGATTCCAGGAATCTACAAAAATATTGAGTGAAAAATGAGAGTGTAATCAAAAGAGAGTTTATATTACCTGATTTCACACAAAAAAAAGAAAATTTGATGAACAGGATGGGGAGTGGTACTGTGGTATTTAAACCTATCAGTGGCATCTATTTTGAGCTTCATGTGACACATCACAAGATAATTTTAAGTTCTCAGTTTTTTCCATGAAATGAAATATGCTTACTATGTAAATATCACTAAAATAAATAGTATATTCATACTTGAATGTGAAGAATATACTTTTCCATGAATCATCTGGGGGTGGTAAATGCAAGCAGCAATATATTCACTTTTGTATAAAGGTCCTTTAATCCACATTGCTAAACAAATGTCATGTTCATGTTCATTTTATACCCCACCTTAAAAAAATGTCTTAGTTCAAGCTCTGACAACTTTATTAGTTACTTTTTCATTGCTGTGACCAAAATACCCAACAGAAATAGCTTAAGGGAGGAAGGATTTATTTTGGCTCACAGTTTCAAAGGGTTCAGTCCATGGTTATTTGACTGCTGAATGTGGGCCCACGGTGAGGTACAACATTATGACAGTGGGAGCACATGGAGCAGAGATGGTCAACTCATGGCAGGCAAGAAGCAGGGATGTGGGGTGGGGAAAGGCCAAGGACAAGATACTCTCAAGGACCTGCCCCCAGAGACCTACTTCCTCCAGCTAGGTCTGACTTCCTAAACTTTCAGAACCTCCCAAAATACACCAGCTGGGGACTAAGAATTCAATATGATGAGCCTGTGGAGGCCTTTTTATATTCAAACCATAACAATAACAAAAATGAATACACTGTGTGACTCAAACAATATGAATATTTCTTATAGTTTAGGAGGTTGGGAATTCCAAGGTCAAGGCACTAATCTACCCACTGTCTGATGACAGCCCACTTCCTGGTTTGCAGATGGCCATCATCTCACTGTATCCTCAGGTGGCAGGGAGGAGAGAGAAGCAAGCTCTCTCAGGTCTTTTCTACAGGAGCACTAATTTCACTAATTTCACTACAGAGCCTGCAGCCATAGCCCTGTGGCATCTGATCCCATCAGATCTCGGAATCTAAGCAGGGTCAGGCCTGGTTAGTACTTGGATGGGAGACCACCTGGTAGCACCAGGTGCTGTAGGCTTAGGAGAAGGACCTGGCAACCCACTCCCAAAAATCAGTCAGCCATTGAGAACCCTATGAATAGCAGAGAAGCACTGACAATAGTGTTTTGCTTGTTGTACGTAGGATCACAGAGTCGGATACCTACTGGACAGCACGTAACAACAACAATTTCATTATGCATTTTCTATCCTTATGAGCAGTTACCTCCAGTAGGCCCCTTCTCCAGCTACCATCCTGTTGAGAATCAGAGTTCTAACATATGGATTTGAGAGGAAGAACACACAAGCATTTACCACACTGTAATTCTCACTTTAAAGTTGTTGCTGTTATTAGGTGCCATACAGTCGGTGTCCAACTCATAGCAACCCTATGTAGAACAGGCGAAATGGTGTTATTAGTGCTTCTCTGGTATTCATAGAGTTTTCAAGGACTGATTTTTTTGGGGAGTGGGTTGCTGGGTCCTTCTCCCAAGCCTACAGCACCTAGTGTTCCAAGGTGGTGCATCCCTGCTTCTGAAATCTGACAGGATCGATGCCACAGTGGTACAGATGCAGGCCACTTTAAAGTAAATACGTATAATTAATAGGAGTAGTTTTCTTTATATCTTCTTGGAGCTCATCATACCTCATATAACTGAATTTTAATAAATTCCTTCATGACTAAGTTGCAACTCATTGCAGATATGCACCTGAACCTGCCTTCCCCAGTACACTGAGTTGTACTTAAAATCCAAACTTTTGGGTTTTTTTTTTTTTTTTTCAGTTTTGGGGTATTGAACTGATGGTCTTGCACATGGTAGGCAAGTGCTTTACCACTGAGCTACATGCCCAATCCCTTTTTTATTTATTTATTTATTTTAATTTTGAGAAAGGGTCTCACTTAGTTGTACAGACTAGCTGTCATGATGTGAATCTAAAGTGTCCCCCAAAGTTCATGTGTGTTAACTTTTGGTCTCCAGCAGGTGGCACTGTTTGTGGAGGGTATGGGCTATGGAATGTTGGGAGGTGCATTCTAGCTTTGAGGAAGTGGTTTACCCGGTGTGGGCCTTCAGAGTTTACCTGAGACCTGTGGTTGCAGTTGTTCTTTCTTCTCCTGATCACCAAAAGGTAATGTTCTCTGCCATGGGCTCTGCTTCCTGCTGCTACCACAAGTGCCCCACCGCCATTATGGACTGTGATCCTTTAACTATGTTGTTGTTGTTGTTGTTGTTGTTGTTGTTGTTAGGTGCCATCGAGTCTCAGTATCTGACTCATAGCAACCCTATGTACAATAGACAAAACACTACTATTAATGCTTCTCTGCTATTCATAGGGTTTTCAATGGCCGATTGATATTTGGGAGTGGATTGCCAGGTCCTTCTCCCAAGCCTACAGCACCTGGTTTTCCCAAGCAGTCTCCCATCCAAGTACTAACCAGGCCCGACCCTGCTTAGCTTCCAAGATCTGATGGTATCAGATGCCACAGTGGTACTGCTGGAGGCTTTAACCATGAGCCCCCTATAACTCTTTTCTCCCATAAATTTGTTTTGGTCAGTTTCTCTACCACAGTGACATACCTGCTGACTAATATCCTGCCTCTGGGCTCAAACTCAGGACTCTCCTGCCTCATCCGCCCAAAATTCTGTGATTACAGGTGAACACCATGGCGGCCAGCCAAAATCCAAACTCTGTTACCCTGACTGATAAGGCCCCTCTTGACTGGTCCCCACCTTTGTCTTCATCTCTTATGACTCCCTTATTTAGTATATTCCAGCTATGCTAGTTTCTGTGTTACTTATTTTACAGGCTCATTTTTCCCCTTAGGTCCCTGACATTTGCTATTCCCTCCTCTTGGAAAGTTGTTCCCCTCAAACAGTAGCTCCTTCTCATCATTCAAATCTTATCTCAAATGCCACCTCCTCAGACAGGTCTTCCCTAAATTGCCCAGCTCCTCCCTATTCCACTGCCCTTGGTCAGAGCACTAACCTGTATCTGAAACCATTCTTTTGCCTGTTGTTGCTGCCATGCAGTAAATCCCTGGGAAACCCCACTCTCCCTGGGGTTTCTCCCCAGCTCTGACTATTGAGGTCTGATCATAATTGCTTCTCCAGGGTCCTGGATTATTCTCCAGTTCTCCACTGGGGCTGGAGCCTGCCTCAAATCCTGAACTGTCTGCCTTGGCCCTGATCCCCTCCTTCTCTTTGTTCATCCCCTCTCCTTCAGAACTAGACTTGCCTTTCTGTACTCCCATTCCCTATTCCCACAGAGGGGCTTTCCTAAAACTTCTCATCTTTAAAAGACTCTTGCTGTCATAACTACACTCACTAGATCAAAATCTTTCATTGAACACTGACCTCCTTAAGAAATAGGAAGGATAAGAAAGCTATTCTTTTACTCCTCTGGCATTCTTTGAGTTCCATGAATTCCCCAGCACTCCTTAATATGTTCAAGAATATTACTTCCAGGAATAATTGATTTCCTATTAATCTTATCGGGACACAAAAATATGATTCAAATAGCTTACTGGAAAGCCGGGTGTGGTAGCACATGCCTATAATCCCAGCATTTGGGAGGCTGAGGCAGGAGGATCACCATGAGTTCAAGGCCAGCCTGAGCTACTACTACAAGTGAGTTTCAGGCCAACCTGGGTTACACTGTGAGACTCTGTGTCAAAAAACAAAACAAAAAACAACAACAAATAGAATCCAAAAACCCAAATACCCTACTGGAGGCAGTCTGGTGGTTAGCTTCGTGAGTCTAGAATCAACCTGGGGGGTCAAATCCTAGGTATATCATCTACAAGCCATAGGACCCTGGAGACATTATTCAAGATCTCTGAGCCTTGGCCTCCCAGGTATACATTAGGTGTCATAAAAGATTGGAAAGATTTTTGTGAGGATACAGTGAGATATTGTGAAGTGTTCAGATCCACACAAGACACATTTACGCCTTGCTTGTAGAAGTGCAGAATGATACAACCTCATGAAGGGGAATTTGCAATATGTACTTGGACTATATATGCATTTCTTGTGGCTCAACATTTCACCTACAGTTATACCTCCTCATGTACAGCAGAGGCACATTATGTGTCACTGCTTTCTTTGTAACACCAAATATTGAAACAAAGCTAAATGCCCAGCCCTACAAAGCTGGTTGACAAAAAACAGAAAACTACCCAATTGTGAAAAGAAAGAGAAGTACTTCTGTAAATTGGTATGGAAATATTTCTAGGATATATTAAGTAAAAAAAGTAGATGCCAAAGAATATATATGTTATGTATATATTTTTCTCATAGGACAGAAAATAAATATACACCTCTATACATATACATATATACATATATACTTATGTGTAATATAGTTGTTGAGTGCTATAAAGTCAGATTTGACTCATAGCAACCCTAAGTACAACAGAACAAAACATTAATCAACTCTGTGCCATGCACACAATCTTTTTGTGTTTGAGCCCATTGTTGTCTTCTTATTCTGAGTCATACCATATCAGCAAAAGAAGGTCCCAGGGGTCCCTTCCTGTCATTAAGGTCAACTCTACCTTTTTTCTTGAATGCTTTCCAGCCTGGGGGGCTCATTTTCCTGCATGATATTTGACAGTGCTTTTCTGTTATTCATAGAGTTGTCAATGGCTAGTTGTTTCAGGAGTGGACTAAAGGGTCCTTCTCTTTAGCTGTCTTAGTCTGGAAGTTCATCGTGAAACCTGTCCACCATGGGTGGCCCTGCTGGTATCTGAAATACCAGTGGCATGGCTTTCAGTATCACAGCAACACACGAGCCCCAACAGTACAAAAAGATGACAGATACCTGAAGGATGCTCATTACATATAAATATATGCATATATATTCAGATGTAATATCTACATATATTCATATGTGCATACATTTATATGTAATATGAATTTTATTATTTACTATAATTATTACATATTATATATGCCTGTTTTTAAAAATACAATACAGGAAGGCCAAACCAGAAACGAATGAATATGGTTGCCCCTAGAAATGGATGGAAATTAAGAGAGAGATGGAAATAGGAATAAAACTTCCTTTTAAATGTACTTTTGTCTTTTGAACAATGTTAATATTTTGCATACTCAAAATTTAAATACATATTAAAAAGGATTTACCAAAAGCAAAGTCTAAAGATCTAACTCAAATAGAGCCAAATGAACCTGACTACAAATCAATTTAATAATATAACCACACATGAAAAAAAAAAATACGCAAGTTTTGGCCAGTTTCAGTTTGAATACTCTTGGTAGCATTATATCAGACAAATTCAAATTGTGAGACTTTCTATAGGACATTTGTCTTGGAATCTTAACTTATTAATGTTTCAGACAACAAAATAGGCAACAGAGACTGTTCTAGATGAATGGAGACCAAAGAAACAAGACAAATAAATACCATGTGTGATCCTAGCTGGGTCTTGGACTTAACAGAAGAATAACTGTAAAAGACATTATCAGGACAATTGGGGGAAATTTGGAAATGTACTGTATATTACAATGTGATTTTGTATCGATGTTAAAATTGTTTATTATGAAAACAACAGGTTATTGTCTTTTTCTTAGGAGATGTGTGCTAAAGTATTTTGGGAAGAAGTATCATGAATGCACATGAAACTCACTTTTAAACTTTACAGTGAAAACAAGAAAGAGCAAGTGTGCAAAATACTCATTGCATTACTCTCTAAATTATTCCATAGATTTGAAATTTTATGAAATAAAAAGTTGAGGAAGTAACTCCTAGAAACAAACAAACTGAAAAAAAGATCAATGCCCGTTAGCTATTACTATCTCTGATTCCTCCAATCCGGGAACCTGTGAGAAGAAAACCTGGAACAGATACATATGGTTGATAAATAAAAAGGAAATCATGTACTGGGATCTATTTTCAGTCTTCTGAAGCTTGTCAGTTGATTCTTTACTTATTCATTTCCCACAGGATTTGGCCAAACAAATAAAACTGCCTCCAACTTTAAAAAAGGAAATGATACTATCTCCAAGCTTCCCTGAAAAAAAGCAGTTAAACCTTATCCTTATATTACCTCCTTCTTATTTAGTGATGTGCCTTGGCAGAAACTCAAGGGGAGTATCTTTCCAGCCAGCCTCTGGAAAAAAGACAGGCAATGCTGCCTCCCACTTGTGAATTATGCTGGGGGACAGGCTGCTGCTTCCAACCTGCCCATCTCAATTGTGGTGACAAAGCACCTGGCCAAGAAGTAGATCCCTGGGTATCAGGGTCTATATTATTTCCAATTTTCAATACTGAAAGTGAAAGAGAAAGCTCTTTTCCCAGATCAAGGGGTAGGAAGTAAAATTTACAATAGACTAAGCTCACCTTGTCCAGGGGGCATTTAAAAATATATGGGCCCCTCCTTTAAATTCCTGATACACAATCAACCTAACAAAACACCTTCAGACACTTCTAAATTACATGCTTTAAAAAAATCTTTTTCCCAGATATATAATATTTGCCTCACAAAATGATGAAATGGCAAATTGCCCCTAGTCTTTTATTTTCCTTTCTTTCAAGCCTTAAAAGCCTGTTTCATTTCTATTGCAAGATTGTGTCTAGGTATAGACAGATGCCCTTTGTAACTGGTTAAAAGCTACAGAAAAGCTCTATTGAAACATAATGCTGCTCATATCCAGATCCCAGCCAGGAGGAATAAATTGGACAAAAGCAACTAAAGAAAACTGTTTTATAGATACCACTGTGTAACATTAGCTGACAAGAGAGGAATGATTACATTTATAGATTTTTTTTTTCCCTTTTATAGAGGCAGAATCTATATGCAGTTGAAAAATTGTGTATTATCACCACTGGAATTTGAATTCAGCTAATGAGAACTAACGGCAAACAGAAAACTTCTTGTAATGCTACTTGTTTTGGCCCTTACCCGGGCCGTAAAACTAGGCCATCTTGCTTCCTTTGGGGCCACAGTACTGATCTGCAAAAGTATTTCAAGATTTTATATTTTGCATCAATAAAAATATTAAAATGTGCATCTCTTTAAAGCATGCATCCTAGGCTAATTATGGATTTGGAAGCTATCAATATTAAGCTATAGTTATAAAATAAGAATTCATATCTGCATAGTATATGAGCCTCTGCTTCAGAGTACAGTCGCATGTACAATCTCACTTAATCCTGGGAACTCTGAGAGAAACTATGAAGTTAACATTTCCATCATATAATTAAAGCAACTATGAAAGATGTCACCACTCTCAGTGCTAAAACTTCATGTCCATCTATCAAAACTGAAAAACTCTGATGAGAGACAAAGAAAGAGAGAGAATGCAGGTGCAATGGTGCATGCCTGTAATCCTAGCACCTTGGGTGACTGAGGTAGGAGGATTCTGAGTTCAAGACCAGAGAGAGCCTGGACAATTTAGCAAGAGCTTGCTTCAAGATGAAAAAATGAAAAACAGGGGTCTGGGTATACAGCTCAGTGGTAGAGTGCTTGCCTATCATGTGCAAGGACCTAGGTTCAACAGCTCCATAACACCAAAAAAAAAAAAAAAAAAAAGAAAGAAAAAAGAAAAAAGAAAAGAAAAGAAAAGGCGGGGGGAGAGAGAGAAGGAGGGGGCACTACTCAATTCTGTACTTACTACCTGTGGGGCCCTGGACAAATGACCAAACTTCTCTAAGCCTGTTTTGTCAGTTGAAAATTAAAGGAAATAATACCTACCTTGGGCTGGGATTTAGCTCAGTTGGTAGAGCGCTGCTCTGCAGTCTCTAAGGTCTCAGGTTCAATTCCCAGCACAGCAAAAATGGGAGAAGGACATGGCAATCCACTCCTGAGGCAATCTCAAAACAATCAGCCATTGAAAACCCTATGAGGATCACTATGAGTCAGACATGACTGGACGGCACCTAACAACAACAACACCTACCTCATGCAAATGATATGAATGACTAAATACATTTTTTAAAATGACAGCTTCTTATTATTATTAGGTGTCATTGAGTCAGGTCCGACACATAGCGACCCTCATGAGGTTTTCAATGGCTGATTGTTTCAGGATTGCTTCAGGAGTGGATTACCACATCCTTCTCCCATTTTTGCAATGCTAGAGATGGAACCCAAAATAACTTAGCATTCATTTAACAAATACATTAGTGCTTTTAGTAGTTCACACATGAGAAACAGATTTAGAAGCAGAAGCAATATAACTGTACTATTATGACACAGTGCTATCCTTTGTACCTCAAAGACTGGAAGGATGGCAGGCTTTTAAGTAAACGGTTACAATGTAATGTGGTATTAGGGACAGCAGACCAAGACTACCACACACGGTTTTGAAGGTTTTATACTGCACTATCCAGGGGGCAATGTTCATATCACAGTACATGTGAGTGACCATATCCCTGAAGTTGTGCAATGCACAACCTTAGATACCATCCACAGCAACCCTACTGGTGACAGAGGAAAGCTGATAGAGGTTTTGTAGAGGTGATATCTAACTTAAGTCACTCTGCAAAAGGGAAACTGCATGCGAGTATATGAAATTAATGTGGAATTACAGAACCACCACTGCCATCATCAATGGAATATGCACAAGATGTGAGCAAAAATATGGTGACTATTTAAAGAAAAAAGTTATTACAATAAAAGACACATTGCCTTTAATCCCCCTCAAAATACTCCCTCTGGACTTAAACACACTTATCCCATCATTCTTGCCATTTTCTGAAGCAGTTCTAGAAGCCCTCTTTCATGAGTAATAAATGTTTTAACTTAAATATTCATATTTTTATCACAACTTATAAAGAACAGAAAAATGACAATGGGAAAACAAAAAATTACCACGTGGTAAAGGTGATGTCAAATGATTGGCACTTTATTCCTGAAACAGTAAAATGAACATACATGGCAGCTGCCCTAGCCTACTTTCTCTATTTCCATCAACCTCCAGTTTCCACATGGAGATTTACACAGTTGGAGGGATTGTTCAAACGGAAGGAAACTTCAAAATATTATTGAGACAACTGTACAGAAAGTACATGACTGAGAGGAAAAGCAGCCATAAAAGAAAGCTCAGCAGACAAGGTAAGGAGACAGGAAGAAACCAGGCTCCTAAGGACTGTATTGAACACCTGGGTCAAACCTCGCCTGAAGTCCACATACATTTGGATCTCAATTAAGTAAGGGTTATGAGTGAACTTCCACCCTCCCAATTCATATGTTGAAGATAAAACTGCCACCGTCTCAGAATATATCTATATCCAGAGCTAAAATCTTTAAAGACATAATTAAGCTAAAATGTGGCCCTTTGCATGGGTCCAGGCTAATCTGACTGGTGAATATGTAAGGACACGATGAGAATACAGCATCTACAAGCCAGGGAGAGAGGCTGCAAAAGAAGACAAGCCTGTTGACCCCTTTACTTTGGACTGGTAGCCTCCAGAAATTAGAGAAAATAAATGTAAGTTGTTTAAGCCACTCAGTGTGATGCTTTGTTATGGAAGCCCCATGAGTCAGGATGAGTCTATTTATTTTAAGCCATTTTTCTATTACTTTCAACTGATGCAAGTGCCAAATGAAAGGTTCTAAGCAAAGATGTGGTGGCATAAGTATGTGCACATTTTAGAAAGATATTACAGGCAATAACTGGGAAAGGTATGTATTAGAAGTGTCCAGAAAGAAGTCCATGGAATAGTCTATCAATAAAGCCTAGCTGAGAAGACAAAAGAATGAAATACATATCCTAACATTAAAAAGACCTTGAGACATGTTTTTAATGGGTCAAGAGAGTCAACCTGTGAGGTACAAAGGGGAGAAGCAAGCTAGTTCAGGAAGGAACATGGAGCAGGGAGAGGGAAACAACACATCAGAAGGAAGGTAGTTAAAGGAACATTCTAAAGGAAGAATCACTGTTAAAGACATCTATTTGAGAAAAGCAATAGGACAGAAGGCATAGTAACCACCCGAAACTTGCAATCCAAACAAATAAATTCTCCTCAAATGAATAGAGCAAATGTCACAAACTGGTTTGATCCTATTTGGTTCTGGCTGTCTAGGTCAATAAATGTTTATTTAGTGTCTGTATTTCCAAAGCATTGCAGTGGTTAGTGGGAAGACAGTAATAAATAAGCATGCATCCTAGCTTCACAATGATTTGTTTTGTTTTGTTTTGTTTTTCTGGTACTTGGAGGTTGAACACAGGGCCTCACACATATTTTATAAGTACTCTACCACTAGGCTGCACCCTCAGTCCATTTATTACTTTTTATTTTGAGTCAGGGTCTCACTAAGTTATACAGGCTGCTTCTGGCCTCAAGCTCACGATCCTTCTGCCTCAGCCTCCTGAGCCACTGGGATTGCAGGCATGTGCCACTGTGGCCAGCTCCTCATGAAGCTTAACTTGCTGAGGAAGATAAAGACAGAGAATCAATTATAATACAATAAACACAATATGATAAGTGTGTTATTTCCAGAAGGCCCTACTCACTTTTTAGTCCATGTAATTGACACAAATTACAATATGAGATGTGCCTTGGATAAGAAATATGATTGCTATTGGTTGAATGTCTCCCCCAAAAGTTCATATGTTGAGGACTTGTGATGTAGTTGGTTGCGGAGGTCAGGGGGACTTGATGCAATCATTACCACCTTGAAGCAGTAAAACCTGTGATGACCTAGAAGACCTTGGCCAGAACTCATGGCAATGAAATAAACAAAATTATACAGCAGAGGCTGGTTGCCATAGAGCATGCCTGTAATCCCAGAGACTCTGGAGGCAGAAGTAAAAGGATGGTAGGTTGGAGGCCAGAGACTGCCTGTATAACTTAGCCAGACGCTATGTCAAAATAAACAAAAAAGGGAGAATGGCTGAGGGTGCAGCTCAGTGGTAGAGCACTTACAAATTACCAAAGGGCCTGGGTTCCGTCTCCAAGTACCAAATTTCACGTGTGTGTGTATGTGTGTGTGTGTGTGTGTGTGTATAAATATATACATATATACATATATACATATACATATACATATACATATATATGTATATATATATATATATGTATGTATCAGATAACCTGGCCTAAGATATACCATGGGCTGCCAAAAGAACAACAGATCCAGCCAGATGTGGTGGTGCATACCTATAACCCCAGCAACTCAGGAAGTGGAGGCAGGAGGATCACAAGTTTGAGACCACAGGCAGTCTGAGTAATTTAGTGAGACCCTGTCTCAAAAAGTAATAATAAAAAAAAAAGACTTGGTGTGCAGCTCAGTGGCATAGCACTTGCAAAGCACGTAAGCTTGAAGCCCTGGATTCAACCCCCCAATACTGCAAAAGAAAAAAAAAAGAAAAAAAAAAGAAAAAGAAAGAACAGATCCATCCTAGAAGTGCAACCACAATGTTCCTTAGAAGCAAGGATGGCTAGAGGGTGTCTTATGCATTTTGGACATGTTGTGAGGAGGGATCAATCCCTGGAGAAGGACATTATATTTAGGAGAGTAGCAGGTCAATGAAAAAAAAAAAAGAAGAAGACCCTCAACTAGACAGATTGATATAGTAGCTACAACAATAGTCTTAAGCTTAAAAAAAATCATGTTCCTAGCACAGAATCAGGGAGTGTTTTGTTCTGTTGTATCTAGAGTCACTATGAGTTAGACCCAACTCAATGACACGTAACAACAAAGGAAATAGTAACGGGAGGATTATCATTCCAGCTTGGAGGCAGGGGGAAATAGGACACAAGACCCTCACAAGACCTGCAAAGGACCCTCCTCTGAGGTGCCAATCACCACTCCTTCCTGCCTCAGGTGCACATGATGCCAAGTTATATAAGAGGGGAACCCTGGCAGTGAGTGGGACTCTTCAGAGGGACTCCTTTGTGGTACCACAGTCCACAGGACTACTTGGTGGGAACTCCTCAAAGGGATTCTCCTAAAGGTAGTTGTTGTTAAATGCCATCGAATCTTATCCAACTCATAGAAACCCTATGTACAACAGGACAAAACACTAACTGACATGGTGTTATGCACACAATTTTTTGTGTGTATGTTTGAGCCCATTCTTGCAGTCCCTGTGTTTCTTCTCATTTTGATTCATGCCACATCAGCAAATGGAGGTCCCAGGTACTTAACTCCATTCCCATCATTAAGGTTGACCATTTGAAAGGGCAACTTTTCCCCAGTCATCTTGCTGTCTATAAATGCCTTAAGCAACCCCAATAAATTCAACGGTTCACCAAGCTGAATTTGATGTAATCCTTTTTTGGGCTATCTGCCTTCCTTCTATCTAGGGTGAATGGATGTTCCTTTTACATCTCCCTAGGAAAAATAGTTTCTGCAACAGAATTCAGCCCCCCTTGTGATTATATTTCAAAAGAAGGCCTTTATGGAAGTAATTAAGGTTAATGAAGCCATAAAGGTAGGGTCTTGATTCAACACTATTCTTGTTTTTATACGAAGAGACATCGGAGAGCTCACTCTCTACCATAAAAAGACATAGTGAGAAGGTAGCAGTTGCTATACTGTTATTGTTTATGGGATGAAGACAAGGAAAAAAAGTTTGTACATGTTCAGTACAAATGCAATTTTTAAAAATATTTTCCAGCAGCTGTTTCAATCCACAAATGCAAAACTCACAGATGGGAGGGGAGGAGACAACTATACTTCTAGCCTCCAGAATTGTGAGAAAATTAATACCTGTTCTTTAAGTCACTCAATCTATGGTATTTTGTTTTGCAGCCCAAGTTGACTAATACAATGAGAACATCACAGAGTACTGTCAGAGCACTTAACCCAATCTTAGGCATTCATAGATGGCATCCTAACAGACAATGAAATTTAACATCAGATCCAAAGGTGAGTGAGAGATGGCAAGTCAAGTGAGATGTTAGGAAGGATATGGGAAGATGTTAAGTGAAAATGGTTTCCTAGACAAAAAGAAGAGCAGGTGAAAAAGAGAACAAGTCACATTCATGGTCCACACTGAATGTATCGCAAAGTTATGGGCATAGTCTCTGAAAAGATTAGCAGGGACAGGGGCAAAGCCGCCAAAAGTCTTTGATAAGCCTTCAAAAGAAGTCTGGATTTTACTTTGAGATCAACAAAAATGGTACAATATTCCTAAGATATTAAAATTAATAACTGGAATTACTTGTTCTATATTAGTTTGCAAACAATCTGGAAGGAAATTTCCACTTTTATAGCTTTTCAAACATCTGCTTAGCACCTCATGGTTGGTACTCAGTGACATTTGTTTTATAAGTGATTGGCTAAGGATTGTCCTGAGGATATTATGATTCTTATCTTACCATCAAAATGTACCCATAATTCAAAATCAGAAGGCATTTTTAATGTTCTGTTATTGACCTGGTAAGAAAGTCTTTCTCTAGCAATGCCCGTAATAACTCTGCCCTAGAACCTCGATTTCATTTGAGTTGCCTACGACTCAGCTCTCACATTTATTATCCCCATACTAGCAGACACAGAGCTGGACTGTGAAGATTGAGTTAAAATCTTCCTCTCTGACTTCCAGACCAATTGCGTGTATCCTTCAAGCTGCTGATCCTTGGATGGGCAGCACAACTGCAATTTTACGTTTATCATTCTTCCAGAAAACAATAATTAAATGTTAGAGCATGAAATAATGTTTTGTTCAGGGGTCTGCTGAGCATTTCAGGTCAAGGTTTTTTTTTTTCCCTGACCTTCAAATTATTTTGTGAGATCTGTAATAGCATTGCATTACATTTGGTCCTCAAGAAGACAAGGTTTGAAAAACAAGAGGTGATGGACTCTGACAGTTTCTTGGGTGTGTCCCTCCAGCCAGCCAAACATGAGAAAGAATTATTCTTTGACCTCAAGATGCTTGCCCTAAGCCCTGTATCTTCCCACAATACTATAAACTCAAGCTTTTTAGAATCCACTACTTGAGGGAAATACCTTAGTTTTGATATTTGAGAAAGATAGGTAGGCCTTAGAGAACTTGAAAACACTTTTCCATTCTACCGATTTCTTTGGTGTGCATTTGGATGCACAGGAGAAAATTCAGGATGGTGAAACTAAGAACTGCATCTGTGGAATGAGAATGATGAGCAAAATCCAGGCCTAAGATTGAAAAGGGAAGCAAGCTCCACCCCCAAGCCAGTATCACTACTGATCATAACTGGCAGCAAAAAGTCATTTGGAGACATGCTTTTATGATCAATAACTTTTCAACACCCTATTTAGAAACACCAAGCTTGCAAATCAACAAGAGGGTGTTCTGAAAAAGCAAGGCTTCAAAATTGCTTTAGCAACAGAACTATATCATGCAACCTAGCTGAACAAAGATCAGTAGTGCAGACCAAAAGGACCAGCTCACTTAAATTCCTTACCCCTCTTTGTATAAGGATTGAATCTCTTTAGTGGCTTTAGTCAAGTCTTATTTATCTCATATAGAAGTAACATTTAATACCTGCCCTGACAGGCTAGAATGCATTCAAGAAATGACTAGGAAAGGGTTGCCCCCTCAAAGTAGAGTCAATCTTAATGGAGAGAATGGACTAAAGCCCCAGGAACCACCATTTCCTGATGTAGCATGACTCAAAATGAGAAGAAATTTAGTGGCCACAACAATAGGCTCAAATATAAAAAGATCATGTGCATGGCACAGTGCTGGGTAGTGCTTTCTTCTGCTATACTTAAGGTTTCTATGAGTCAGACCCAACTCTATAACACCTAACAACAAAACTGCCAGAATATCTATTGTCATCTCCAGTGCAGTATTGTCTCTGCCAATATCTATGATTACAAGACCCCTCTCTCACCACCACTAGTCACCTCTTCATTCCTTCTTGTACTTGTCTGCTTAACTGTAAGGTCAGGGTCACTGGTACAGGTCTCAGGGACGGAGATCTGCATGCAGATTTATTGGCAAGTGTAGTTAGGACCACTATGTAGGGAAATGGAACAAACGGATTCAGAGTAGAGGAAGAAGTTGAACTGGGCTGTACTTCAACAAAGGCTGACCTCACAAGGAACTGAGAAGCTATGGTCCTTCGGATTGTCCCAAATTAAGAAAAGGTAGCCAGGGCTTTATATTCCCAAATCCATATGCTATTTGGTGAGGACCATTCTAAAGAAGGATCAAAACATTGAGAAAGGCAGCTACAGGAGACAATTCCTGGGAAGGGTCTCAGGTGGGAGCCCTCAGCAGCAACACATCCCTACATTGGAGGAATGAGTTTCTTGGAAGGGGCACAGAAGTCACCCCAGAGCATCCACTACACTTTAACCCACTAATGTGAGGGACAGACCAAGAGGTAGAAACGACCTGGTTTAAGGTTATATAGCCACCTTTTGTCCCCTTTCCATCTAGGTTAGCATCTTCATGTGACTCCCCATTCCTCCCAAGTTCTGATGGGGTGTTAGGGGCATGCCCAGGGGAACTCATGCTTCCACTCCTCCAGAAGTATCAGAATAAGGCAGGCAGTTTAAGCTTAGGGCCTGATGTTTTGAAGTTTGGCAGTGTTTTGCTGTTTAAACATATTATGTGAATTTTTTAAAGGGAATTTCTAATACCTGCTTCTAATTTCTTTGCTAGCTTTCATTGCCAATGCACAGCATTTCAGCTACATTTGGGTTAGATCAATTTTTGTCCTCCATCCAAGAAGCCCTACAGTCATTGTTTCTATGGGGAAATGTATGTGTTCCAAACACTCAGCTCAAAAGAAGTTTTGGAACAGTGCCCTGGTAGGGACTGCACACAGGTAAGGCTGAAATGAGCACATTACAATTGTCAAATCCTTCAAATACACATAAGGCAAGCAAAAGCCCATTACAAACTGAAGTCACCTTTTAACTGTGCCTTGCTTAAACTGATGCTCTAAGGACAAAATATCGTTCTCATCAATTTGTTTCCAACAAACAAATCCAGCACTGTATATTCCAAAACCAGGTAGCCTGTTTCAAGAGATCACACATTTTGATAGAATCACACTTCATTTCTGGAACAAGCACATCTTGCCCAGGCAGCTCAGCTGTGGTTACAAACAGGGTCTAGCCGCTGCTCCCTCTATCCCTAGCGTTATCTCTGTTTTACTGAAAGGAAGCTGGCATGTAGTACCTAAATGACTTTAGCCCCAAACTAGAGAGAAAGCTGCAGCAGCAGGCAGCTGGTGGACACAGCCTTCCACAGCCTCACAAGGATTTGCCCTGGCTCGGTGCCCCAGCCTGGATCCCTCCCAGCACATGAAATGTCCCTTTAACTCTCTTTGGCATCTTTCACCTGTGCAACAGGCTGAAAACAGTGTTTTCCAGGAAGTCAATGTTCATTCACTAATGAAAGAAGAAAAGCCCCCTATGCCTTAAGAAGGACCCAGAACTTAGCACAGTTTCTGAGAAGGACCTTGCTTTCCTCCTCAAAGGAGATCAGAAGCTCCCAGGTCTGAGCCCCTCTTATTCTTTTGACAGCAACATTAATAATTGCACCAGCTCTCTCCTGGCATGGCTGCACCAAGGAGTAAAGCCTTGAGTAGGAGATGTGCCCAGTTCAATAATGCTGGTTAAATAAGTACATTCATTACCTCCCAACAGTCCAGGAGTCTCAAATCTGTCAATTCATCCCACGTGAGGGAGATTATGTGATTTACATGTTAAAGTGCCCCTGTGGTTTGATTTGCATAGCAAAGACTTTGGGGGCACAGAAACAAAGCATCAGTGTACATGACAAGAGTACTATTAGCATAGAGCATTCAGGTTTTCAGACAGCCTGGCCTGGCAAACAATCCTGTACCTTCACTGCATTAGTGGGGTTTATAGGATTTGACAATTTCTCATGGACAGTGAGGAAAGAGGTTAGGGAGTTGGGGTGGAATGAGGTTTCCTAGAATGGCTATCTGCTTAAGCACAATAATTAGTCTTTCTTTAAAGAGCTCCCCTCCTTCTATTTCCATTTCTCCGCCCCCCCTCCCCTTTTTCTTCTTCTGATCTTCATTCCAAAACTGGAATATTCCCCATGCTAATACAGAAAAGCCGCAGCATTTCTGAATGCTGGAGAACTCAGTGGCTTCACTCAGTGGCTTCCTCAGTACACACACACACACACACACACACACACACACACACACAGTATGTAACCTTCTTAATGAAACCTCTAAGGTCTCCCAACTTCTATTACAAAAGCACCTTGGGCTCAAGCTGCTGGGCTGGCTCCTAGCAAAATTAGGAAACCTGTCAAGCTTTTCTTTTTCATCTCCTTCCAGTTGTCTCCTGAATGCTCTCAGATCCCTCTTGAATGACCTGAAGTGGATGGTGAACCTGATATAAGCCACAGGAGCTGGTGATTTTGTAGGGCATGTTTCCTACCTGGAAAGACCATCTCAAGAGTCCAGATTAGAGAGCAGTGGCCCACAATGTCCTTCTAGGGCCTTTCCATTAGTCAAGGGCACCAAAGTGAGTTGTTCTTCAACACTCCTTCCATCCCTCCACTCCACAAATGCCCCATGAAAATCAGTAAAACAAGGTCCCTGCCAACAAGGAGCTGGCAACCTAGTAAGGGAAACAAAACAACAATGTAGTGTGTTTAGTAGCACAGTGGCACCCTGGGAGAATGAAGAAAGAGTGCCAAGCCAGCAACCAGGTGGGTGGTGAGGATGAGATGCCTGAACCAGGACTGAGGGATTCATAGGAGTAAAAGCAAGGCTGACCATTCTCAAAGTTACATTATACTATATAGGGCATGTTAGCACCAGCCAACTCTCACACTTTGGACATAGTTTTGTTTTTCTTGTTTGTTTGTTTGTTTGTTTTGCAGTATTGGTGAGTTGAACCCAGGAACCCTGCTTGCATGCTTTGCAGGTGCTGTACTACTGAGCTGGACCTCCAGACAATTTTTTTACTTTTTACTTTGTGACAGGCTCTCACTAAATTACACAGAATCCCTCTGGTCTCAAAATTATGATTCTCCTGTCTCCACCTCCTGAGTCACTGGGATTATGGGCATGAGCCACGATGCCAGGCTTTGGCCATGGTTTTGACTCTATTGATTTTTTTAATTCCTTGCTTCATCCCAACTCCTCCCCACAATACTTAGTTACTTTGACTAAGTTACAAGTTATCAGGTAAAGACTTTTTGAGGAACAGATTGGCTCTCAAGCTTCTTCTTTCCTGATTATCTGACCCCACTGATATTACCCCTTAATATTCTGAAACCACTTTTTGTTCTCGATACACTTTTCCCTTAAATCTACTCACTGCAATACACACACACACACACACACACACACACACACACACACACACACACCTGCCTCAAAATGTATTTGTTTGTATCTATTTCTTCATTCTTTCATTCCACGTTAATAGAGTGGCACCTGATGAGAAGAACACTGGTTAGAAGTGTGAAGACTCAGGTTAAATCAGATGAAAATTCTCTCCTTGACCAAACTCAAATCAAGATGCCCTGGATTTTCTTCTCAACTAGGCCCTGATTTAACATGTTCAGTGTATGTCTCTGTATTGTTCAGTTTTAGCAAGAATTCTGCTAAGTCAGTTTAGCCAAAATCCTCCATACTCAAGATCCATTGTTAGTACTGGAATCTAAAATGTCCCCCAAAGGTCATGTGTTTGAACATCTGATCATCAGTTGGTGGTGCTGTCCTGTAAGGTTATGGAACTTTGGGTGGCAAGTTATGTCTTTGCAGAGGCAGGTCACTCAGGTCAGGCCTTTGGAGTTTACACTACAGCGCAGTTCCAACAGGGCTCTTGGCTCTAATCCACCATGACATGAGGTTCTCTGCCAGAAACCTTTGCCACCTGCCCTGCCACCAGGTCTTCCCACCACTATGGACTGTGGTCTTCTAAACCATGTGTTTCCAATAAATCATTGATCCATAAGTCTGTTTCAGTCAGGAATTTGCCATAGCTATGTACCTAGTGACTAACACACTGATCATCCCTAAATACCTGATCAGGTTCTACATCCTTCACCATCCCCCAGATGATATCTGGTCACTTTGACTTGCAGTCAGAAAGAATGCTATTAGGTCATTGTCATTCACGGTTTAAATCTAAAATGTTTCCCAAAGGTTATATATTTGAATGTTTGGTCTCCAGTGGTGGTGCTGTCCTGGGAGATTTTGGAACTTTGGGCGGCAGGACCCAGCTTACAGAGGTGGGTCACTGAGGGCCATCTTTGGAAGCCTTACCCAAGATCTGTGGTTCTAGTAGTGTTCTCTGCTCCTGATCTGCCATGACATGAGGTGCTCTGAAATAGGCCATAGGCACTTGCTTCTCTGCTAGCTGCTCCACAATGCCTTCCACCACTATGGATGAACATCCTATAAATGTGAGAATAAACCATTTCTCCCCATAAGTTTGTTTTGGTCAGTTTCTCTGCCACAGAGATACATAAGCTGAGTGACACAGAAAGTTGGAACTTGAAGAGGGGAATTGTTGCTGTGCAGAAACCTGACCATGCAGTTTTTGGGCTGTTGGAACTTGTATGCAGGAGGCATTTGGACAAGTTTGGAGATGCAGGCCAAAGAAGCCCTGGAATGGTGTAAGCAGAGTTCGAGGGGCAGTTCTGGTGGGAGTTGGGAAGAATGTAAATAGCAATGAGGACAATAAAAATGGGCTCATTGGGTTCCAGACAAAAATGAAGAGTCTATTGGGTACTGGACTAGAAACCATTCATGTTATATTCTGGCAAAGAGGTTATCTACAGTCTACCCTTATCCTAAAGATTTGAACGAGGCTGAATTCCAAAGTAACGGACTAATTAACTTATTGGAGGAAATATCATGAAACTGGCATAACATTGGGGCTGTATATGGTTATTATTTGATTTTTTTAGCTAGACTTATGATTAACATTTATCAGAGCAGAAAGATTTGAAAAAATGTGCAGTTTAAAGAGAAAAATGCCATGGTAGCAAGGAAAATTTAAGGTTGCTGTGGACAGAGCCAGTTTGGGCAAGGAGACAATAACTGTTAAACAGGGATGTGGCAGTAAAGAAAAGCTACACACTTTGCACTGGGCCAATAAAGATGGGAGTCAGGCCCCTCCCATCAAAGGCTCTCAAGTATAAAATGGCAAAGCTATTTGAAAAGCTTTTCTTTGAAATGAGAGCATCTGAAAAGCAACTGTGAGTACCTCCTGGATGCACTCATCAAAAGGGGTCACTCAGGGAAGTGGTTTCTCAGCCAGAGAAAACATAGGCCACAGCTACAGTCATAGCTCAAAAGGGCCCATCTACCCCTTAAGCTCCCTCACACATCTGTCAGTTTGCCGCACAGTGGGGGCTTGAATGTTGCAATGGGGATGAAAGCTACCCCACAGTATCTCAGATACCAGCAGGGCCACCCATGGACATTGAACAAGGGAGACAGGAGAAGAATTGATGCTTTTGAATTATGGTGCTGGAGACAGTTATTGAATATACCATGGACAGCCAAAAGAACCAACAGATCTGTCCTAGAGGAAGCACAACCAGAGTGCTCCTTGGAAGCAAGGATGGCTAGATATATTTTGGACATGTCAGTCAGGAGAGACCAATCCCTGGAGAAAGACATCATGTTTGGAAGAGTGGCAGGTCAATGAAAAAAAGGAAAACCTTCCACCAGATGGTAGAAGATTGTGTGCCTGGCACAGAATCGGGGAGTGTTTCGTTCCACTGTACATAGGGTTGCTATGAATAGGACTCTACTGGATGGCACCTAATAACAACAACAAAAATCCCTTAAGCTGACAGCAATACTTGACTACACTCATGTGGTGCTTATTTTGCAGGCATGAAGAATACAAGAGTTAAGGGATTATAGAGGCTTCCACCAAGGTTCCAGAAAATATCCTGCAAGGCCACGCAATGCATATGGGGTCAGATGTCCTATGGAATGCCCCTGAAGTGCTAATGGATGAAGCTTTGAGGGTGCAGCCTAAGCAGCAACAGAGACACCAAAACATTGGAGATGCCAGCATTATAAAATATCCACTGCGGAAAGCTATGGCAATAGGTGGAGCCAGTCCCAGAGGATCATGGAAGCAGAGCCTCCCAAGCCTGTTCAATCCAAGATGATGTCAAATGCAAGATGATATCGTGTGTTCCAAATGCCAGATATGGACAGGGTTTTTTTGTCCAGTGGGATATAAGTCTTCCTTTGAAGCAATCTTTCTTTTCTGTGCCCCCATTCTTCTATCTTGGAATGGGAATGCTTACTCTGTGCCATTATATCTTGGGAGTAGGTAACCTATCTTTTGTTTTACAGAGGCTCATAGCTAAGTTTTCCTTTGAGTCTCAGTGTAGACTTGGGACTTGGACTTTGGAACACAATTGAGACTGCTAAGACTTTGGGGGACTCTTGAAGTTGGACTGAATGCATTTTGCATTAGGAGGTGGCCAGGAGATTTTGGGGGCAAGGGGCAGAGTGTCATGCTTTTAACCTAAAATGTCACTTAAATGTCATGTATTTGAATGTTTGGTCCGCCTCTGGTGACACTGTCCTGGAAGATTATGGATCTTTATCGGCTTAAAGAGGTGGATCACAAGGGGTGAGGATTGGAAGTTCAACCCAGATCCATGCTCCTGGTCCATCATGATATGAAGTTCTCTGCCAGAGGCTGCCACCACCTACCACACCACCAGCTGCTCCACCATCCCTCCTGCCATTATGGACTGACATCCTCTAACCATGAGCCCTGAGTAAGTCATTCCTCCTATAAATTTGTTTTGGTCAGTTTCTCTGTCACAGCCACACACAAGCTAACACAATTTAGCCAGAACTAACCTCCCCTTACCTCTGAGTTTTCCCATTACTAATTTTCCATTCATTGATCCCCTCCATCCTGCTTCTTGGCTATAAATTCCCATTTTTTCCTTTTCTTGTTCATGGTTGAGCCCTCTCTCCCCCCTATTGTGAAATTCCATTGCAGATATCCCTGTACCTATCATGTGGCTCCTAAATAAAGTCTGTCTTACTGTTGTTTAACAAGTACCACAAATAATTTTTTCTTTAATAAGTCCTAACTTTACTACATTTGTCATCCGGACAATTCACTTCATTTCTCTGCAATCCAGTCTTCTTGTCTGTAGGATGAATGAGAAAATCACTATGCAGAAATATGAGGGCTGAAGGCCAAGGTAAATGCCCTTTAAGTGTTTTGTCATCTGTCACTTTAAGAGTGTGTCACTTACTAGCTCTTTGCCAGTCTCTAAGTCTTTAAAAGAAGGATATCAACAAATGTAACAAATGTATCTTAAGGCTGTTGTGAGAATTACATATAGTGTGCTGTGTGAAAAGCATTTTGCAAATTATAAATGCAACATATTATTACTAATGTGTTAACTCAGATGCTACTGAAATTCCAAATACTAATAGCAGGATGCTGTGGAACATTCCTTAATCCATTGATTTTCAGAGTGGAGGTACAAGAGATGGCTCCCCAATGGGATAATTTGCAGTGTCTGGAAATATTTTTCATAGTCACAATGCAGGAAAGGGAGAGGTTCTACTCCCATTTCTGAATGGTGGTGGCTGGGGATGCTACTAAATGTTCTACATGGCATAGGATAGCCCACAACAAAGAAAAAGCCTAGTTGGTAGAAAAACCTAACACACAAAATTCACCTTAATAAGAGTTGTCTGTTTCTACCAACACTTAGATCCATGAATACCTTTGTTGTTGGGTGCCGTTGAATCAGGTCTGACTTAGTAACCCTATGTGCAACTGAATGAAACACTCTCCGACACTGTGACTCACCCAGTACCATAGTAGAGCTTCTCTGCTATTCATAGGGTTTTTGATGGCTGATTGTTTGGGGATTGCTTCAGGAGGGTATTGTCGGGTCCTTCTCCCATTTTTGCAGTGCTAGGGATTGAACCTAGGGCCTCAGAGAGCACAGAGCTGCAACTGAGCCAAGTCCCAGCCCCAGGAATACCTAGTTTCCCAAAAAGTCCCATAGTCCTGTGATGGTTCTAGCCAAAAAAAAAAAGATTTCCCTCATGGGTTTCATCATCAAACTCTTGGCTATGAGGACTTGGATGGAAACTGTTCTGTGAACATGTTCTATGAACACGGAACAGAAAGAGAATAGAACATGCTAATAACTTTTAAAAACGTATCCTCTCTTTTTTATCAGGATCAGGAGAGGAAAGCCAAATCATTGAAACATTCATTATGTATAATTAGGCCTTTGGAGCTGGGGATATAATGTACAAAGAGTAGCATAATGCATCGTGTATAATGTGGTGCTAAGCTCATGGAATTTATGTGTATTCCAATCTCAAGTGCACAGTAAAGATGCAGCTATAAAGATCATTCTTTCTGAAGCCAGCTATCACAGTGCACATCAGTAATACCAACTATTCAGGAGGCTGAGGCAAGAGGATCACAGGTTTGAGGTCAGAGGCAGCCTATATAATTTAGCAAGACCTTGTCTCAAAAATAAAAAAAAAAAATTAAAAAGGGGCCAAGGGTGTGGCTCAGTAATAGAACATTGCCCAGTGTATGTAAGGCCCTGAGTTCAATCCCTACTACTGCAAAATAAAAAAAAAATAAAAAATTATTTTTTTCTGGAAATTTACTAATCTAAAGCTCTACTGTTGTTGTTAGGTGCCGTCGAGTCGGTATCCGACTCATAGCGACCCTCTGTACAACAGGGGAAACACTTTTGTCAGTGTTTCTCTGCTGTTCAAACACCAAATGTAAGGGGATAACATATGTTATAATCAATATACCCTTTAGTTATCTGCTTTTAAAAACATCTGGTCACTAGCTAGAAATCACACATTTTGAAGCATGACTAGTTCTACCGGCTATCATTTGAACATTGGTTCTGGAAACACTTTTTGCAAGCCAGGCTGGACGGTATGATTCAGTGAGCCCTTCAGTGGGTTGATACTTTCATTTTCCAACTTGTCCCACGCCTGACATGGCCACAAAAACCTTCTGAAACAAGGAATGCTTATTTCACATTTAAATAACAATGTTTTGTTCAAAAGAAAAGAAATCTTTAAATACACTGTTATATCTTACCATAATCACATAAGGATGATGGTACAATAAATAAGTAAAGTTGTAAAGAATGATAATGCTTTTAAGGCAAGATTAAAACTCAGACTCTTTCATTATTTGAACTCATGCCAAACATTCTGAAAATGCAAGTCACCATCTCTATAATTTTCTGTTTAAATCTCCTATTTTCCTATTCCATGTTATGCCAGCAGGTTCTCTAAAAGGCTCTTTGAATTGTAGTGATTTGATAGGCGATGATATTGCAGTGCTTGACCATATTGCCTTGATTTGTCACGATCACACCAGATTTCTAGCCTTGAGCCTGGTGCTAAGGTCTCTGAATCCTGACATCTCTGACCCAAGCTGAGAGCTCTTTCCCTTGCCCTCCTGAAATGTTAGTGGTGGCATCAGCCTGGACCCTCTCCACTGAGACAAGAGTCTGGCAGTGAAACAACACCAGAGAGGTGAAACCCTTGTAAAACACAGAGCTCAGGCATAATAGCTCTAAGGTGAACAGAGGTCACTGCTCCTCAGAGCTCATGAAGTGGTATTGACAACACCTACAGAAACCTTAGTTTCGTGCTGCATTGGTAATTGTCTCTCTGTGAGGAAGTGGCTGATTAAAGTCTATGTAGATAGCATTCCAGATTTTTCCTGTGTCTGAGTACAAGCCTGGCACTTTTGAAAATAGTTTGAAATCTGTCAAGTCACCAGGGTGCCATTTTTGAAATTACTACTACAATGAACTAAGTGGCACCTCACAGGATTTTCCCTATGTTCAAAAATTGTTCTTATAATTAAAGGACAAAACCATTTGACAAAATGCTAAGAATTATTTAAGTTCTAAAAGAATCTAACTATTTTAGGCCTGTTTTTGTCCCATGTACTTCACCCTAAGACCTGAGTGAACTCTGAAATTTTCTAATTAACAGTTTATTATAAGAACTCCTTAAAAGGTATTATTCTCCTTTCATGCTTGAACATGCACGCACGCACACACACTTTTTCTTTGTAGAGTTCATGGTTGAAGTTTCTACTGAAGGACAATCCCTGCTTCAGAATTGGGTTTTTGGTTTGAGGTAGTGAGAGAAATAAAAAATACAGCTCAAGAACCGCCATCTCAAACCTGTTATTTCCATTCTAGATGTGACCCATGAGCTTAGAAAAGAATGGCTACAGGTAGAAAGAAGGGAGATTTACATTCTACAGACTTTTATATGTCTCACACGGAGGAGAGGTTTTCAGTAATTCCTGGTGGTTGTTGTTAGGTGCCATGGAGTTGGGTCTGATTCACAGTGACCCTATGTACAAGAGAACGAAACACTCTATGACCCTGTGCCATGCCCAGCATTATGTCAGTGCTTCTCTGCTACTCATAGGGTTTCCTATGGCTGATTGTTTCAAGAGTGGGCTGCTGGGTTCTTCTCCCAATTCTTGGTGGTTTGTTGTTATTGTTGTTGTTGTTGTTGTTGTTAGGTGCCGTCAAGTCGAGTCCGACTCATAGCGACCCTATGTACAGCAGATCAAAACATTTGCCGATTCTGTGCCAGGCAAACGATCTTATTTATGTTTAATCCCATTGTTGCAGACACTGTGTCAACCCATCTGGTGGAGGGTTGTTGTTGTTAGGTGCCATTAAGTCAGATCCCACTCATAGCAACTCTCATAGGGTTTTTAACGGCTGATTGTTTTCGGGATTGTTTCAGGAGTGAGTTGCTACATCCTTCTCCCATTTTTGCAGTGCTCAGAGAGTGTGGAGCAGCACTCGACCAACAGAACTAAACCCCACCCTAGACCAATTCCTGGTTAAAGAAAGTTAAATGAATGCCAGGGAACTTTACAACAGTCATTGCCCCAGCTAGGGTATCTTACACTAGTGGGATTGCCTGCCCACTTAGCATAGCAGAGGCTCAAAGTCTTTTGATATGTCAGTTGCCTCAAATTACACTGAGATAAAGGGACTAAAAACACTGTTTATCCAAAAATATTTCCAGAGGCTCCACATGCTTCAAAAAATATGGACTAAACATTTTTTCTTCCACATAATGAGGAAACTAAGCCAGTCACACTGTTGGAGCAGCTGGGGCAAAGTAAGCTCACCAGGACCAGGGCCAATACTTATAAGACCCTCCGGCATAGTTAGTGCTCTGTGCTAGAAAGGAGAGCTCTGGGAGAACAGATCAGCAAACCTCCCTGTGATGTTTGTCTAGCCTGGGAAGAAAACATCTCGGAGACCACAGCATCCCAAAACACATTGCCTTACCCTTGTTTAGGTTTTACATTGAAAATAATTAACAATATGTTATTTGACACAAAAGTGCTTTAAAATTGAATTAAGCCCAATAAACATGGAAAAGGCAAGAAAGTGTACAACTATTCCTCCATTCCATTTGTTAATAACTTATCATATGTGGTTTCTATTGTTCATGAAAACTAAAATATGGTGTTTATACATATGTTATTTTTGTTAAGGAATTCATTTAAAGATAAGTATTCTGAGACACTGAGATACCCTTTTGGTTTCCACAGTCTCCACCCTGAAAAGGAATCTATGTTAGAGTCTCCTGGTAAAATGTTTTAAGGTCACGCAATGTTTAATAAATTTTTCAGGCTTATCTGAGAAAAGTCATTCCTCTATCCCTGTCTTTTCATTGACTGTATTTTTTCCCCTATAAGAATGCAATATCTGAACAATCCATTTTAAAAATAAACAAAGCTCTGTGGTAGCTGATCTTAGATTGTGCCTGAGATTCGTCTTTGTATCAGCCTTAATCTGTGTTGTTTTCCAGTTGTGATGCTTCATCAGCCTTTGAATGGAAGACATTTACTACAAAATAGAAAATCCATCTTTCAACTGTCCCAGAAGATTCTTTCTCAACATGAATGTTCCTATGATTTGTTCATATCCCATTGACCATAACCCTATTACCTTGATTTGGAACAAATGTTCATTTTCTGTGAAAAACTAGTATCTTAAAATTTTAGTTCATTGTTCATGAACACCTAAAGATAAATGCAATGCTGCGGTAATAGAATATAAGAACATGGAACAATTCAGAAATAGCTTATTCTTGCTATGTGCTTTTATCTTCTGGAAACAGATGCAACCAATATTGCCAAAACTTGATTGGGAATTAATTAGAAAATTCTATGACCTAAATCAAATGGCAAATTATGAGAAAATGGAATTTTTTCCCCATACATGCATTACTGGGCTTTCCTAGTGATATTCATTTTATTATGTAGTATTGTATACACTCTTAATGACACTCTGTAGTAATTAACATCCTTTGTTTTATACACATTTTTAGTTCAATTCTACTTATAAGGACACCAAGGAATCCAAACATATATAATTATATGGAGAAACACAATTTTTGATATAATGCTCAAAAGTGACAATGTCAAGTACTTTGTGAAGTTAATCAAATGAAATGATGAATTTTTGTTGTTGTTGTTGTTAGGTGCCGTCGAGTAGGTATCCAACTCATAGCGACCCTCTGTACAACAGGGGAAACACTATTGTCAGTGCTTCTCTGCTGTTCATAGGGTTTTCAATGGCAGATTGATTTTTGGGAGGGGGTTGCCAGGTCCTTCTCCCAAGCCTACAACTTCTGGTGTTCCCAGGCAGTCTCCCATCCAGGTACTAACCAGGGCTGACCCTGCTTAGCTTCCGAGATCTGATGGGATCGGATGCCACAGGGCTATGGCTGCAGGCCGTTTTAGTTATGATTAAACAAAATAGTAATGCCTAATATTTATTGACTAATATGGAGAGATTGCCAGAAGCTTCCAGAATATAGTGCTATACTATCATTCTGTGCTGTTAGATGTCTACCAAAGATCATTCATTATTCAAGTCCAAGAAAGATTACTGAGACCACAAAAGGAACATGAGGTAACCATTATTCAAAACAGATATGTGGAACTAGGTATCAAAAACTTGAATGACACTAGTTGTAGGACATCTAACATGGGGAGTTTTAAAGCAAACTTTAGTATGAGAAGGGTCCTCAGGAGAGACCAAAGGTCAATACTGGCCACCCTGGGCAGACATCATTCATTCTCAGAGCCTCAAAGATATCTCTCAGCTCTACCACCGATAAGACTCCTGCTGGTTTACCCTAACATCAACTTGACTTTTGTACAGCTTAAAAATATTGTTTCAAACTTTAAAAAAGTATAAAATCATCAAGGAGAAACTAGTATCTTGTAAGACTGTCCCATATTAGCCATTTGGCAACCCAGAAAAGATAGTGACAATTTAAATAAAGATCAAAAGGATTTTCTGTACCTGTTCTTGGTCGGGACCTATACAGTAAAAGTATTCAGGAAGAACATAGTTTTCAGAGCCAAACTTCTGTGGGAGCAAATCAAATCATAAAAACTATTTTTTTTTCAAATTAAAAATGTCCCTAAGATATCTGATACAATTCTTCATTTTAATTTTATTTATTTACTTATACTAGGGCCTTGAACCCAGGGTCTCACATGTACTTTGCAAAGCACTCTACCTCTGGGCTGGCACCTAAACCCAGTTTTTACTTTTTATTTTGAGATAGGGTCTCACTAAATTACACAGGTGGCCTCGGCCTCAAATTTACAACCCTCCTGCCTTCACTTCCCAAGTCACTGGGATTATAGGTGTGCACCATTATGCCTGGCCAACTTTCTTAAAGATTAAATAAAAAACAACAAACAATTTGGAGAACCTGAATTTTTCTCTAAGTTCACACAGTAAGTTACTAGGAGGCCACTGTACTTGAGGGTGAAGAGTTATGGAATTATACTGCCTGAGTGTGTGTCCTGTCTACATCACTTGGTGATTGTGTAACCATGAGTATGTTCCTTACTCTCTCTTGGTTTCCATTTCTTTATCCATAAAATACTATACAAATATTACCTACAAAATACTGTTATTAGTACAGTAGAAGCCTTTTTATTCAAAGTAAGAAAGGCAAGTGTATCAAAATGTCAGTGGAAGCTCAGACTCATTGAACTGTTGTTATTGTTGTTGATGTTGTTGTTAGGTGTTGTTGAGGCAGGTCTGACTAACAGTGACTCTATGTACAACAGAACAAACACTCCCTGACAATGTGCCATGCTTGGTACCACGTCAGTGATTCTCTGCTATTCATAGACTTTTCAGTACCTGATTGTTTCAGGATTGCATTGAGGGCGGATTGCCACATTTTTCTCCTCTTTTTGGGGTGATTGGGATTAAACCCAGAGGCTCATAGAGCACAAAGCAGCAATTTACCAACTGAGCTAAACCACCTCATCCCTTCATCAAACCATGTTGTCTGTTGTTACAAACACTGAATTATTTATTTTTCTTTTCTTCTTTTACAGTACTGGGGATTGAACCTAGGGCCTTCCACTTGCATGCTCCACAAGTGCTGTATCACTGAGCTGCACCACCAGCCAATTTATTTTTTTACTTTTTTGAGACAAGGTCTTGCTAAATTACGTAGACTACCTCTGGTCTCAAACTTGTGATCCTCCTGCCTCTGCCTCCCAAGTCACTGGGATTACAGGTGTATGCCACCCGTGCTTGGCTCCAACTTATTTATTTTTAATGCAAAACATATATCTATACATACAGACCCCCATTTATATGTATGGCTAAGGACTGTTCTTTGAGTGTAGATCCTCTCATTGGTTTTCCAGTCATCTTTCTTCATATAAACCACACCTATAGAAGGGTAGTTTCCTTTGAACTAAAGGAAAAATTTTAAAGATAATTACAGACAGTCTACGTATTCTTTTAGATCTTTATAATTTCCAAATTTGTAGTGATTGTCTCACATTGTCTTAGTCTGTCCAGATTTCCATAACAAAATACTGGGAACTTTATAGCTAATAAACAATAGATAATTATTTCTCACAGTCCTGGAGGATGAGGAGTCCAAGATTAAGGAGTCAACAGATTCTGTGTCTAATGAGGGACCACTCTCTGATTCATAGATGGCATCTTCTAGCTGTGTTTGCACATGATAGGAAATGCAAGGCAGCTTTCTGGGCCTTTTTAATAGGAGTGTTAATTCCATTCACGATTTATTTCTCATGATTTCTGATCATGACCATCATCACCTCCCAAAGTCACTACCTCTTAACACTACCACATTGGTAATTAAATCTTAACATATTAATTTTTATGGTACACAAACATTCATACCATTACACACTTGTATTTACTTTGACAGTATTTTCTTTTAAAATATCATATTGATTAACCCTTTCAACCTATTCAACTTCATGCTGTTATTGTTAGGTGCTGTCAAGTCAGGTCCAACTCATAGCTACCCTGTATACAACAGAATGAAACACTCCCCAACACTGTGCCATGCCTGGCACTATGTCAGTGCTTCTCTGCTAGTTGTAGGATTTTCAGTGGCTGATTGTTTTGGGATTGCTTTGGGGTGTGGGCCTTCTCCCATTTTTGTGCTGCTGGTGATCGAATCCAGGGTGTCAGAGTACACAGAGCAGCATTCTACCAACTGAGCTAAACCCAGCTCCCTATTCAATTTACTTTTTCTAAAAACCTTTATTCTGTGAAATTCTTATTTCATCAAGCTGTTATATTTAATAAAATATGTAACTGTATTAACAAGTACAGCATGTACAATCAGATTGGTCCAAATATCCCTCATGTACCTCAACTTAGAGGAGCAAACATGTATCTCAACTTAGAGAGCTAAAGCTATTAGCTTCCTGGAAAGCTGTCAATGTGTCAGCTACTCTCTGGAGTTGTCAATGTGCCATAAGTATGTAAGTGTGCTTTACACATAGAATGGAGAAAGTCAGTAATCTTTTCTATTGAAGTGGTTAAGGAAATTTCTATGAAAAGCTCACAGAACAATACCAACATATAAAAAGCACCCAAAAATATAGCTATTCATATACAAGTTTAAAAATCATTTCTCCTGATTTCTTGTTAGGAAACAGATATTTATAGACTGATACTTGTCTTTCTTTTATGGCGTTGATAATTAACTTTTACGCCTTATCAACTTCATTATAAAATTTGCCAGTGAATTAAATTATATATCTCATGTTTGCTGAAGATTGGTATTATTTCTAGAACTATACATATTTTTAGTTTTGCAAGTTTCTTTTTTTCTCAAGTTTAAAATACATGTGCTTGAAAATCAAGTACTATATTTCACTGATTCTAAGATACACATTTCCCCACATTTTAATATCTTTAAAATCTGAATGTACTTATAATGTCCACAACATCTTATAATTACAGTGGACCAGGTGTTAGTCATAACACAATGACACTGTCTGCACATTTTGTACTCCTTGAAAGTACTCACATCAAAATTCAGAAGTGACAGTAACTTGAAAGAGAATCACAGAATCAATAGTGTATCACTCTTTGGAGGAATGCTATAACATCAATGATCTCAGTGGCATCAGGGAGCGTTTTTGAATGGGGAAATACAAGAACAAACAACATTGAAGTAATTCAAGGAATTTGAAGTTTTGTAAATACATTTTCCAATTCATTTAACTTATATTTTGTTTTTGAGTAATGCACAAGAATTATGTATGAATACATACAACTTTCATAAATACATAAAAAGTAGCTTTTTTATACACTAATAGTGACTTGCTGAAAAGGAAATCAAGAAAGCTATTTTACTCACAATACCCACAACAAAATTAAACATTTAAGAATAAATTTAACCAAGGAAATGAAAGATCTCTACAATAAAAATTATAAAACATCAATGAGAGAAGCTTAGAAGACATGAGAAATGGAAAGATATCTCAGGTTCATGGATCAGAAGAATTAATGTTATGAAAATGACCACAATACTCAAAGTTATCTATAGGTACAATGTAATCACCATCACAATAGCAATGACTGTCTTCAGAGAAATAGAAAAAAACAACCCTAAAATCTATAGAAAACCACAAAAGACTCAGAATAGCCAAATAAATCCTAAAAGTGGAAGGAGGCTGGAGATATTACAATATCTGACTTCAAAATATATGACAAGGTTACAGTTATGCAAACAACATGGCACTGACATAAAAACCAATAAATAGCTGGGTGCAGTGGTGCATGCCTGTAATCCCAGCAGCTCCGGAGGTAGAGGCAGGAGGATCGCAAGCTCAAGACCAGAGGCAGTCTGCACAACTTAGTGAGACCCTGTCTCAAAAGAGTAAAACAAAAAAATGGGCTGGGGTGCAGCTCAGTGGTCCAGCACTTGCAAAGCATGCAAGCGTGAGGCCCTGGGTTCAACTGCCAGTACAGGGAAAAAAAAAAAAACAAAACAGACCACTGATACAGAATAATGAACTCAGAAATTAATCCACATACACACAGTCAACTGATTTCTGATGCCAGCACCATGTACCTACATTGGATAAAACACAATCTCTGCAATAAATGGTATTTGGTAAACTGGATATCCATCTGAAGACTTAAACTAGATCCTTTCCTTTCACAATGCACAAAAATCACCCAAAATGAATCAAAGACTTGAATGTGATACTTGAAATTCTGAATTATTATAAGAAAAGATGGGGTAAACATTCAAAACATTGATATAGGCAAAGAGTTTTTGGCTAGGACCCCAAAAGCAGAGGAAAAAAAGTAAAAATAGACAAATGATATTATATCAAACTAAAAAGCTTCTGCATAGCAAAGAAAATTATCAACAGAGAAAACCTACAGCCAAGTGTGATGATACATGCCTGTAATCCCAGGCTGAGGCAAGAGGAACACCACAAGTTTCAGACTAACCTGGCCCTGGTGAGAAAGAGGAGTGGGAGGGAGGAAAGGGGACAAAGACAGAAGGAGACAGACAGAGAATATTTGCAAACTATTCATCTGAGAGAGGATTAATATCCAAAATTTATAAGGAAGTAAAAAATAAAAGAAAACTGAACACCTAAAATCAAATACTACAATTTAAAAATGAGCTATTGGCTGGAACTGTAGCTCAGTGGGACAGTGTTTGCCCAGAATGTACAAGGCCCTGAGTTCAACTCTCAGTACTTAAAAACAAATAAGCTAAAGATCTGAATAGACATTTCTCAAAATAATGCATACTTATGGCTAGTAAGCACATAAAAAATGCTCAAATATCACTTGAGAAATAAAAAAATCAAAACTGCCATGATATATATCATCTCATATTAGAATGACTATTAGCAAAAAGGCAAAAAAAAATATATAGTAAATGCTGGCAAGAATGTGGAGAAAGGACAACTCTTATACATGGGGGCTGATATAAATGTAAATTAATACAGACATTATGGAAAATTGTAGGGAGGCCCCTCAAAAAACTAATAGTATGACTGCCACATGACCTTAAAATCACACTACTGGGTATAAATGGAGAAGAAATCATTATATCAAAGAGATATTCACACTCTCATGTTTATTGCAGCACTATTCACAATCACTAAGATAGGGAGTCAAACAATATGTCCATTAATGGACGAATGGATAAGGAAAATGTATTTGTACACAATGGGATGTTATTCCATCATAAGAAAATGAAATCCTGTATTTACAGCAACACTGATGCCATCGGAGGTCATTATGTTAAGTAAAATAATTCAGACGTAGAAAAATAAATACTACATGTTCATATTCATCTTTGGAAACTAAAAAGTTGATCTCATAGAAAAAATGTGAAATGATGGTTACTAGAAATAGGAGCTGGGATTTAGCTCAGTTGGTAGAGTGCTGCTCTGCAGTCTCTGAGGTCCCTAGTTCAATTCCCAGCACCACAAAAACGGGAGAAGGACGTGGCAACCCACTCCTGAGGCAATCCTGAAATAATCAGCCATTGAAAACCCTATAAGGGTTGCTATGAGTCGGACATGATTCGACGGCACCTAACAACAACAACAACAACAACAACGACGACAACAAGAAATAGGAAGTCTATAGCTATACCCCTGCAGCCATAGCCCTGTGCTATCCGATCCTGTCAGATCTCGGAAGCTAAGCAGGGTCGGGCCTGGTTAATACCTGGATGGGAGACCGCCTGGGAACACCAGATACTGTAGGCTTGGGAGAAGGACCTGGCAACCCCCTCCCAAAAAATTCAATCTGCCATTGAAAATCCTATGAACAGCAGAGTAGCACTGACAATAGTGTTTCCCCTGTTGTACAGAGGGTTGCTATGAGTCGGATATCGACTCAACGGCACCTAACAACAACAACACAACAATATAGCTATACCACTCTGCTATCTGATCTCATCAGATCCTAGAAACTAAGTAGGGTTGGGCCTGGTTAGTATTTGGATGGGTAATACTAGATGCTTTAGCTTTGGCAGGAGGACTCAGAAGGCGACTTCCAAAACAATTAGCCATGGAAAACCCTATGAATAGCAGAGAAGCACTGATAATAGTACTGGGCATGGCATAGCATCAGGGAGCATTTTGTTCTGTTGTACACAGTGTTGCTATGAGCCAGACCCACTCAACAGCAACTAAGAACAGCAAACGTCTTTATGGGGTACAGCACAAAAATCTGATATATGTATACAATGTATGATGATCAAATTATGGTAATAAGCACTTCTATTTCTTCAAATGTTAATCCTTTCTATGTGTTGGGAACTTTCATACTCTCCTAGTTATTTTGAAATATATCATTGATTGTCATGACCAACCATTACTGTGCCTTCTAACAGTGCTGCAACATTTGTTTATTACAACATAAGTGTACAAAAAACTGCCATTAGGTATAAAAAGAGCCCATTCGTTGTTAAAATTTTCTCTTGTCCCCGAGAAGGTTTCCAGCCATCTGCCACTTGTGCACTTGTGAGGTATTTTATGATTTGGACATAGGGAACTAGACAAAGATCACCAATTACTTTCTTTCTCAACAAATGACAAAACATATCAAGAAACAGAATCATTTAAACCAGTAACCACTGGATCATGAGTTCTACCCTGCAAACAGCAGCCTTTTCTGACAATTGCTTTCTATTTGGAATGGACTCAGCAGCTCCTCCTCCTTTAGCTGTAGTTATTCAAGTGAGGTCTTTATAGAGGGCTCTGTGTTAGAACATGAAGGAGGTTTGGAAAAGACTGTAGAACTCATATGATACAAGATTCCCAACTTACAGATGAGCTAACACAGCTGTAAGAAGCTAGACAATTTAACAAAATCAGCATTAATGAGTCAATGATATACTGCTCATACATTTTTCTAGTTATTTCAGTGAAGTTTCAGTGAAACTTTTCTTATATGCCTTGTCTCAACTATACAATTTTAGGAAAAGTATGTTTACCCAAATTATGAAATTTGTTTGAACATATGTGTTTGGGCTTCTTTATAACCAGATTAAGATATTAAAAATCAAGGAAAGAGTAACAATTTATTAAAAATATTTGAGTGTTTATAACGGACAAAATTCTGGGCTAAATTATGAGGACCATGGTACAGAAAATGCAAAAAAAAAATTTAAGATAGTATGAAGTATCATCTATGTACTGCTGCAAAAACAAAACAAACATAAATGGAACAAAGAAGGTTAAACAACCACCATTTATTATATTTCAAGATTTTGTGGGTTGACTGGGCAGTTCTTGTGCTAGCCTCCCTTGGACTCTGTGGCTTCAATAAACTGCTGACTTGGGTAGTGTTACGTGCTTTCATGGCATGGGACCATCAAATGTCTGAGGCCTATGATCTGGTAGTCTAAAGTGACAGAGATAGGTAGGACTCTCACCACTGAGTCTTTCATGCTGGGTTTCTTTGCATGATAATAGAAGCATTCTACAAGTCCGTTTGAAACTTCCAATGCATCCAATGTGGAATGCTCTATGGATCATGAAAATCAAAAGCCAGTCCAGATGTAAGCGGTGGAGAAATAGGTTTCAATTCTTCATGGGAAGAACTGTGAAGGATTCATATCTATTTTCACCACCATTTCATATCTCAGGATTTTAGAATCTAGTTGTAGAAATACATCATAAATATAAATAACCATAAGGCAAAACATTACTAAATACTAGCACATGTCAACTAGTGCTATTGCCTTTATAACAACTATAATCCTTTGAATTATCACAAGTGAATAAATTTTCTTATTAGAGATAAGGAAACTGTAGTGCATAAAAGGTTTCCAAACATTATTTACTTTTGTCATCACTGTGACAAAATACCACATAGAAAACAATTTACAAGGGTGAACATGAGCAATATGCATGGATGGAAATGTCATAATGAAACCCACTATATCCAAACTAAAAAAGAATTATTAATTAAAAAGAAGGGGAACAAGTTTGGGAAGAACTTTATTTTGGCTCAGTTTCTGAGGGTTTAATCTAGTCATTTGACTTGTCTTCTCTGGACTCTCATTGTGAGGCAGAACATCATAGTGATGAAAGTGTATGGATGAAGAGCTTCTTCATGGCAGCCAGGAGACAGAGTAAAGGCAATTCTGTGCTCATCAGGTTTTCTGTTTTTCCTCTTTTATTCTGTCCAGGACTCCAGCCCTTGGAGATGGTATTGCCTGCATTCAGGGTGGGTCTTCCCCGCTTAGTTAATCTTCGGTGGAGGAAGTATGCCTCACCACTCTCCCAGGAGGTTCTAATTCCAGTCCAGTTGATGATGAAAATTCACCATCACATGCAGTTTGTAAGAACTGAAGCAGAATTTAGGTCCACGCATTCATATTCTACATTCAATTCTTTTGAACACCATACTTTGCAAAATGTATAGTAGGGATATCATATAGGCTTACTATTGCCACCAATTTAGTGCTATAAAATTTCTATTGTCACAAACCTAGAGGTTTAAAACAATAAAAATACCTTACTTCACAAACTATTATTCAGAAATCTGGGTTGGATTGGCAGGTTTCTCTGCTTTAAGACTGCCAAAAGACAAAATCAAAGCTGATCTGTTAGCAAAGGCTCTGGTAAAAATTCAATTCTAAGTTCACCCAGTTTGTTGAAAAAATTAAATTCCTTGCAACTAAAGGACTGATGACCCATTCTCTTGTTGACTATTAGCTGGAAGTCACAGTTAGCTCCAAGAGACTTACATGGGAATTCTTGTATATAAAAGCCAGTTGTTGTTGTTGTTGTTGTTGTTAGGTGCTGTAAAGTCGGTATCCAACTCATAGCGACCCTCATAGGGTTTTCAATGGCTGACTGTTTCGGGATTGCTTTGGGAGTGGATTGCCAGGTCCTTCTCCCATTTTTGCGGTGCTGGGAAATGAACTAGGGACCTCAGAGACTGCAGCACAGTGCTCTACCAACTGTGCTAAATCCCAGCCCATAAAAGCCAGTAGCAGTGCATCAATCCTTCTCACACTTAGCACCTTTCTCTTCTGCTGCCTTTCTCCTGCGTCCTCTTCTGCCACTTCTGACTATACCCAGAGAAATTTCTGTCTTTGAGGGGTCATGTGATTAATTGGGACAATATATATAATCCAGGTGAATCTCCCTATTTTAAGGTTTATAACTTTAATTACACCTGTCAATTCCCAAGGCTGGGGTTTAGCTCAGTTTGGTAGAGTGCTGTTCTGTGCACTCTGAGGCCCTGGGTTTGATCCTCAGGATGGCAAAAATGTGAGAAGGACCTGGCAACCCACTCCCAAAATAATCCCCAATCTGCCATTGAATACTCTGTGAATAGCCGAGAAGCACTGGCATAGAGCCAGACATGGCACGGCATCAGGGAGTGTTTTGTTCTGCTCTACATAGGGTTGCTATGAGTTACACCCAACTCAACTGTACCTGTCAACAACCAATAGTCATTCTCTGTCACCCTGTAACACAGCACATTAGAGCTTCCAGGGACTAGGGCATAAGTATCTCTGTAGATTACCCTGCCTATTATTGGGTAATTGAGCACTACTGGAGTTCAGAGGAAAAGGAGATTTTGAGAGCAGGGAGTTTAGCAAGTATTCATGGAAGTAAATTTGAACTGGCCTTTAAGAGGTGTAGAAGATGTCACTTTTTGTTCGGAAGGAAGAAGTAAATGCCTGTGACAGAAGCTTTTCCAGATAAGCAACAAGAATTGCACAAGTAAGGAGATATAGGAAAGTAGGAAGCATTTGTGGTAAGTGAAAACAATTAGAATGATGGATTCGTGGGAACATCTGGAGGTACATGAGAGTGCAGATAAGGTCAGCTGGTGGAAAACTATTAATGCTATAGAGAGGAATTTGGATTTAATTCTAGAAGCAACAGGAAATCATTAAGTTTTTGAGTGAAAGGGTGAAAAATTAAAATGATCTTCTGGGAAAATGAATCTAACCAGTGTATAGGAAAGACAGGAGTGAAGAGAGCAAGCAGACAGGCGGGTAAATTAGGGAGCTCTTGATTTAGCTCAGTTGGTAGAGTGCTGAGCTGCAGCCTCTGAGGTCCTGAGTTCAATTCCCAGCACCGCAAAAATGGGAGAAGGACCTGGCAATCCACTCCCAAGGCAATCCCAAAACAGTCAGCCATTGAAAACCCTATGAGGGTCGCTATGAGTCGGATACCGACTCAAAGGCACCTAACAACAACAATAACAACAATATAATCACCCAGTTGTACAATAGTTAGGTTAATAGGAAGGAAGGGGAAGTTGGTGAGAGGTTACAGGAAGAAACTGCCTGAGTACAGGATTGACTGTTCCATGTGGAAAAGGAAACTGTGAGCCTGGATAACAGCAAGTTAGAGAGATGAGGTAGAATTTGCTACAAAGAGGAAATCTGAGTCAGGTAAGGCATTAATTGTGATTCCAATCCAGAGAGAACTACTTACTCTGCCCTACCAAGGACCAGGTGGGATCTGTATCCTGCTCAGACTTCACATCCCACTGTCTTCCTATTTGGGGTAACAAGTGGGCTCTTCCACAAAGCAGACTCCCTGTTGGAATCTGACTTCAAAGCCACATCTCCAGACACAGAAAAGCAGAGACTTTTTTTTTCACTGAGAAGTTCCTTTTAATATTTGGAGTTATTTTCCAAACAGTGGTTTAATTAGTGTTTTTAATTTCTATACTTAATGAAAAATTTACAGTTCCACAGTTGCTTCTGAGGATTCTGTGTATTTGAGAATGAGTTATCTTTTTCCCTTTATTCCTAGTCTTTAATGCAAGATTTTTATTGACTCAAAAATCTTCTCAACTTTAATCTTTGGAGGCATCTCTGCATATCAAAATTGATGTATGTAATAATAATAATAAAAGTCCCAAACTGTACACGACGATGGATTAAGAGATCATTCTTGAAGGTACTTCTTAATAAACATTCTTTGGCAGGCCTGAGATTTACAGGAGGCCATCATCAAGTGGCCATGTAAATGGGGACATATTGACAACTTTTTCCCTTAAAGGAAGAGGCAAACAGGATTTATATGCTTCAACCATGGCTCCCTTGGGAACTCAACAAGGGACTTGTTTTGTTTCTCTTTTAATAGCTTCTCCTGGGTACTTTATGGGCCAGTTCTCTCATCTCAAGTGTCTGATCCCAAGACATAAATTAATTTTAGATGCACCCTTTATCCATCTTGTCTGCTTCGGCAATATTCACTATTTGTTTGGGTTGCCATGGAGATAATTGACTTCCTGCCATGGCAGGAGTCTTGTTTGGGGGTATTAAAGGAGTTTGGGTCCAGAGATTCTTTAATTTTCACACAGTAAGGGAAGTCATTTCATCAATGAAGCATTTGTATACTTCTCCCACTTATAATTGGAATGATTTTTTTATCACCTTGTGAAATTTCCCTTTTTATTTTCCATCACTTCCTTTTTTATGGTTTAACCTCTACTCTCTGGGGTGCTGACTAAAACTAAAGCAAAGGGCAAGCAGTCTATTTATTACTCTTTTGTAGGATGGTTGGACACAGCATCCCAGCAGAATATTATCTGAAAAAACAGCTGAAGAATCTGAAAAAAAATTGGTGGATTATAGAACCCTATTCAGGTGGAAGAAGATGGTACATTTTATCAAGGCAAGAAACATTTTGAATACCAATTCATAAAACCAGTCTCCCAGTGACCAACTCAGGCCGCTACAGATTGGGTTCCTCTGGAGTTTATGTACCAGCTCTGATATTTACAAAAGCAATTGTTGGATTCTGAGATAACTGTTAGAACAGGCAACCTGAAAGACCTCTTCAGTACTATGAGAAAAATTAGGAAAGAAATATATAAGTTTTCAAAAACACTCTTTAAGGTATACAAATAACAAAATGATAAAATATATTTTACACACATTCCTTCTTACCTTATACATTTTGGCTACCACTACAGATCATGAACATTTCCACAATAAATTATCCAACAACCTTTAATGGCATTTTAAAGCATAACTACCACAAATCCATCATATTTCTTGCACTTCATCTTTGAGAATCATAAGTTATGGTATTTCTACACATATATTTTACAACACCAAATAAAATCCTACACCAATTATCCACAAAGCTAATATTTTTGCTAAGATTTTTTTGTAGTTCAAAAAGCTATTAGTAAAAGAAAAAATTAAATCAATGACCAGAATGAGAATCCTTAGGAGCAATAATAGTGAACAAAACTGTAAGAACCTACTTCAGTTCTTTTAAGTGCACAGCACAAAATCAATTTGCAATGACCCTGAGAATCAGCCTTCCTCACCACATGACAACAAAAGAAATAGGGGATGAAAACAAATTAAAGAAGGTTCTTAAAAGTCTTTTTTGCCTTCCAAAGGCTTTAGGGCATCTTTGAGCTACGAAACTTTTTAAAGATATCCCTTTGAATGTTCATCAATATCATCGTATATTCTTACAGTAATGGTTTTTAAGCTGACCCTAGAAGCTTGCGATTCACTTTCTGGCTTCTATTTCATTCTCATTATTTGTTTAATCCACAAATATGTTTTGGGGGATAGTGTGGGTATAGCACTGTGCTAGCCAGTAGAAAGGAAGAAAAAATAATTGATGCAATCCAGATAGGCACCAAAGTGAGAGTAACACAATGCAGATAATTGGATACATGTGTCCAAAGACAGCAAAATGCAAGGAATCCAAAGTGGAGGAGACACACTTCCATGATACATTTTCCATATTAGTATACTTAATACTGACACCACCTTGAAAAGGGAAGACTTAGTACTACTGCCAGTTTACTGGTGAGAAAGCTTTACTTAAAAAAGGAAAAGGAACTGATATAGGGCAAGGCTTGCATTTGACCCTACCTATCTCTGATCCCTGATCCAAGCACTAAACCACTAAGCTATAAAACTTCCTTAGTTCAAATGTGATAATTGGCTTCAATGATAACATTTAAATTAGACCAGAAAGGATTTAAAGGGGTATAAAAGGTCTGTCAGTTTGTCATGCTACAGGAGCTTGTGTATTGCTGTGATGCGTAAGGCTATGCCACCAGTATTTCAGATACCACCATGGCCAACCATGGTAGACAGGTTTCAGCTGAGCTTCCAAACTAAGACAGACTAGGGAGAAGGACCTGTCAGCCCACTCCTGAAACAATTACCCATTGAAAACCCTATAAATAGCAGAGAAGCACTGTCTAATATAGTGCCAGAAAATGAGCCCCCTCAGGCTGGAAGGTACTCAGAAATGACCGAGGAAGAGTTGTCTCCTGATAGTAGAGCTGACCTTAATAATGAGAATGGAGTATAGCCCCTGGGACCTCTTTTTGCTGCTGTGACACAACTCAAAATGAGAAGAAACACACTGGCTGCAACAATGGGCTCAAACATTAAGAGACTGTATGCAAGGCACAGTGTTGGGTAGTGTTTTGTTCTATTGTACTTAGGGTCGCTGAGTCAGATCTGACTCAATGGTGCCTAACAACCAACAACAAAAGGAAGGAAGACATTCCAAAGGAATAAAGGTATACATGGAGGGCAGTGCATGATTCTCTGAGATGGTATTAATAACAGCTCATTCTTACCCAGCACTCACTTGGTACCCAGCAGTATTCTATGTGCTTTCCACATATTGTACCATCACAACAATATCCTTGCACTCTAATGAGGAGAGGGATAATTACCGTTCCCCCTCCAAATGGGGAAAATAAGGCTCGATAGATCAAGCACCTAGTCCAAACACAAGCAGCTAGTAAATGGCAAAGATAACTCAAGTGATCTGGCTTCCAAGTCTGTACTTCTACCTTCTCCTGTAACCTACACCCGCCTGTCTTCTTGAAAACTGCACATCCAATGCAGCAGCAGCAGTGGGTAGGGCCAGAAAATAAATGCCCACTGCACAAAAGTAACTTGGTGCTAGGCTGAGAAGGATCATCCATTGTCTTTTCTAGGCTTTAGGGAGTCTTTTCTCTCTCTATTTCTCTCTTTTTTTTTTTTAGGGGAGTGTGGACAGGGAGAGAGAAACCAAGCTCTTCTAGAAAGAGCCTTTAGAAAAACAACCAGAGAGCAAAGAGAACAGTGGATTGGAGGAGACACTACTTTTTCATTTAAAACATATTTACAAGTAACTCTCCACACACATACATGCCCCACACAAAAATCACCCACAAAGACACTGCACATAAACACACATACAATACACATATCCCAAATACACACATAAACACATATACCATACACATACATGCATGTACATCACACTTACCCACACACTCATATCAAATATATATACACATGTATACACAGCAATCACACACATATATACCACACATATACACTCATACCACTTATATTTCACACACATGCCACAAACATATGTGCATATACACCTAAACATGTTCCATAATGCCCCACAACTAGCTGCCACACACCTAGGCACCTGCACACAAACATGCGTACACACCACACATGAACCACACATAGACAACACCAGGTATATATACCACACACATGCACAGTCACACACATTCATATTTATCCCCTGGCCTTGGTCTTGAGGTAAATGAGCTCTAAAGGGCAAAGTTCATTAAAATTTATTTATATTACCTATTTTCTGGCTCTCAACATACAGAACATTGTCCAGAATCCTGCACCTGCAGTAAAGGAATGCCGCATATCTCCATCTTCCATTTCTAATAACCTCCTCTTAAAAAGACTTCTTGGATTAATTTGGATCTTTTCTGTATTCAATAAGATGCCATGAGAGATACTCCAAAAGGCCTCAAAGGAGGCAGTAGGCATCATTGTCCTCATCTTTGCAGATGATATCCTGGTCATTTATGTCTTAAATTAAGCAAAGCAATACATTTTGGTTTCTTCACTTTCACATGGCTTCTGACTTAAAAGTTGCCCATGAAAGTCTAGATGAAGTAAATGTCCGGACCAAAGCAGTGACTCTAATCTGCCAGAGAATCCCACTGAGCTACATATGGACTTTATATAGACCTCCTTCTAATTTTATACATTTCTTTGTATTATACAGGCACAAGTATAATATTCCCTATTTATAATAATGATGTGGCTGTATCTAAACAAAGTAAAAATTTATTCTCTAGTCAAAATAACTGCCATCTAGATGGTAAATTACATGGCTCACACTTGTAAATTATTTTTAAGACATCACAAAATTCTTGAAAGCAAAACAACATTTCTGAACACACAGCGTTTAAGTTTCACTGAGGGACCATGAAAACTACATCCTGTTGAACACACATAGGATATTTACAGGAAATGTAGTCTGTGAGATACGGAGTCTCTGTTCAGTCTAAATGAAAGATCACATTTTCATATTTTAAGGTCAAATTACATCAGCTTCTTTCCAGTAAAAAAAAAAATAGCATCATACTAGAATGCTAATATCTTTAAAACCTCTGAGCCTCACTATGGTGACCTCTGAGGATAATTTACTAAGGGTGAAACTGATGAGCTGCAATGGCTATTTAATACCCAGTTTTGCTTAGGGAGAGAATTTCCAGGATAAACCATTTGTACAGAAAATTCAATCTGCAACCTTTATTTTCAGAGTCTATGTTTAGGTTGGAAGAAAAAATCTCCAACATACACAAACATGAAGTTTTCACTCTGTATTACAAATATGGCTATTTCAAGTTGTTGAAATAATTTAGGATCCTGGCCCTTATGATTACATGAAATCATTTCAGTGAAAGAAATGACCAAAGTGATTTATTTTCATTTCCTCTATCCTCTCCTTCCCCAACTGTTGGCTTTGTGGTATTCTTATGTTAGTAGAACTGCTGCAAATTATGCTCAATAATCATTTCCTGAGCCCCACTCTGCTAGATGAAGAACAAGGTTTAAAATCATAAGATGTCTCATATTTGCCCTCAGTAAGCCTGAAATCCAGCAGGAATGATAAGACACTTATGAGACTATGAAAAACAAAAGCACAGTTATAAGCAGGGTGGTACCCACTGCTTTAGGAATGTAGAGCTACAGCTGAGAGCCACCAGACTGCAGGCTAAAGAAGGCATGTGCATAATTCCAACAATGGGATATGAAATTCCCATTTCACAGGCAGAAAGTTGAATTCTTTTGAGGGACATTTTGGCTGCAGCAGCAGATGTTTGAGACCCAGTGCTAGAAACTGGGGGTGTTAATGACTACAGGTGGTTATCATACCCAAATGACAAAAAACAAAAAACAAAAAAATCAATAAAAACCTGAGTGGCTTCTGCTAGGTTTGCTGGCACATTTTCAAACTGAAAAAGGTTGCTCATAAATTATTTTTCAAGTTGATTTCCTTTTTCTCTGTGTGCTAGTGAAATGCCATAATGAGCACCACACTAACTCAGAATTGGGAGTATTATTTGTGAAAAACAGGTGAGGTTGTTGCTCAAGGACATTATTAAGTGTTTCTGCCTGAGCAAAACAATAGCAAACTCACAGATCTCCTAGTGGGAGGGGGACAATCACAGCACCTATCAAAGCAGGAAGATTTTGGTCACTAGGAAGTTGTCACAGTGGAATTTTACAGAGGACTCTGTGAGAGTGTCCCCGAGGCACTTTCTGAACATTTACATCCATCCTCCCCTCTGTTGGCACCTGCAACCTGAATTTCCTGCACAGAGTCACATCCATTTCTGCACTGTGGAAGAGTCAAATTGGACCTGATGCAGCCTTGCCACCCACACCTGTGGGGAAAGGCTCCACTGTTAATATTTCAGCTGAAGACTGAGCAGCCTAGATCTACAGGTTAAGTAAATGCTGTATCCAAATTGCCAGCCTACAGGGGAAATAGCAGCATGTGCCATTTGCAGAACACCTATCATGTTCAAGAGTCTTGCTTTCATTTTTTTTTCTCTAAACAATAATGCTATAGAATTAGCAATTGCCTTTCTTTTTTCATTGGTTTCAAAAAGCTAAATAATTTGCCTAAGGCCATATATACAGCAAGTGGTAAGATTCTGATTCTAAACCATTGTTCTCTGCTCTGGGACTGGAAATATAACCCACAAGTGAATTATAAATTTCAGTTTAAGCAACATAAAAACATGATGCTTAACTAGGTATTAACTATGTTGAACTAATATTGAGAAAGACTGATGATAACAAAAACAACAACAAAAAAAAAACCCTCAGGAAGCCCAGATGATACTGTTCTAGGTGGTGGTGGTGGTGGAGGTGGTGGTGGTGGTGGTGGTGGTGGTTGTTAGGTGCCATTGAGCTGGTATCCAACTCATAGCAACCCTATATACAATAAGATTGTATTTTCAATGCTATTTTCAATGCTTCTCTGCTGTTCATAGGGTTTTCAATGGCAGATTGATTTTTGGGAGTGGGATGCCGGGTCCTTTACCCAAGCCTACAGTATCTGGTGTTCCCAGGGCGTCTCCCATCCAAGTAATAGCCAGGCTCAACTCTGCTTAGTTTCCGAGATCTGATGGTACCGGATGCCACAGGGCTACAGCTGCAGGCCATTCTAGATTAGAAGATGTTAAAGAAGGGGTCCAAACTGGAGCACTGTAACTTCATGCAAATAATAGAATATCCTTTCCAGTGTGGCCAGTATTATGGAGCATTCTTTATTCTCCCCAAGATAGTAATTTCCCAGGCATGAAAACCTCCTCAGAACCTTAACATGAGTCTTGATGATGAGTCCACGCATGCATAGTGCTTACTGAAGTGGACTGGTTGAAAATCTGAACTCAAGCATATTACAAATCCGTAACTTTTCTCTGTGAGCAGCTAGTTAAAAATCAGAGATTTCAAGTAAAATATGGACATTCAAAATTGCTGTGCTATCTTTTAGGAAATAAATGTTACTCAGAAATTACTGCAATCAGCCGGGCACAGTGGTGCATACCTATAATCCCAGCAGCTTGGGAGGCAGAGGCAGGAGGATCTCAAGTTCGAGACCAGAGGCAGTCTGGGTAACTTAGTGAGACCCTGTCTCCAAAAGTAAAAAATTGGGCTGGGGGTGCAGCTTAGTGGTCCAGTACTTGCAGAGCATGCAAGCACAAGGCCCTGGGTTCAACCCCCAGTATTGAAAGGAAAAAAAAAAGAAATTACTGCAATCTAGTAGACTTGAAATGGGTTTACACCAAGGTATGGAGATGAATAGAAATGAAAGATGAAAAGGTTTATCCTAAAGAATAGTAATCCTACTTTCTACCACTTATAATTTGAATGTAACAATCCCTAGATTATGCAGATTTCTCAGCATCTAATATACCACATCATTTCATTCTTTCTTGAATTTTTTCTGTGGAGTGATTGTTTTCAGAGTAAGTATTGAGGTTTATGTGGAATACAGTTTGATGACAAAGAAAAGAAAGCAATTCATTCATTCATTTTGCAAGTATCTAAGTGTCTACTTTGTACACTACTGGAGGATATTGTTAAACCAGCAGTCAACAATTCTGTCCTTATGGACCTCATGTTCTAGTGAGGGAAAAAGATGACCAAAAAGATAAATAAATTATAGTATGCATTAAACAGTAATAAGTGGGTAAGGAGAAAAATACAGTGAGATAGGGAGTGTCTGGGGTAAAATTTTAAATGAGATAATCTCAGGCTTTCCAAGGCTTGTAAATAGTGGTCTTTCCATCTTTTCTGAGCATATCTGAATCTGTGTACACATTTCTCCTTTTTCTAAGGACATTACTCATGTAAGATTAGCCCTCTCTACTCCCCATGATCTCATCTTAACTTGATCTTCACAAAGACCCCATTTCCAAATAAGATCACATTCACAGATACTGAGGATTAGGACATTGACATCTCTTGAGGGATCACAACTCAACCCACAACAGTTGGTGAAGAAGAAATGCTTCAGTAAAGTTAAAGCTTTGACAATACCACTTAGCAGAATCATTAAAGGGGTTGATTGCTCTCATCACAGAATGGTGATGATGCCTACTTCTATTTTTAATAAAGGCTAATTTCAGCCCTACCAACAGCTATAATGAATTATTTAATGTGAGCCGGCAAAAATATATCTATTGAACACAGATGTTGTCTTCTGTTGCGGTTGGATTTGGTTATAAAATAAGAAAAGAATTAGTAATCTCTCAGGAAATAAAGCAACAGAATATTAGTCAGGCAAAGGTCTCCTTAGCCCACCCAGAGCAATTCTGCATACACTGAGCTAGTACCTATGCTAGGAACAGCCAAGAACAATTTCCTGGTTTCTTAATAAGAATATTTTCTTTTCATGGAAGATACAAAATATTATCAAGCTAAATTTTTCCCCCTCGCCAACAAGTTAGGGATAATGTGCACCATGTGGATCAAGCTGATCACATAAACTGAGGCTTTAAAGCACAATATCTGAGCATTTCCCAACTGAACACTACTTTTCTGTATAAATTAAAAATGTCTAAAGGGGAGCTTATTAGAAGGAGACTATCAAAGCTTTTTATGAACATGCCTTCTCTTTTGATCTACATAATTTTCAAAAAGTGTTAGACATATCATGATTTCCAGCACAACTGGAATTTTAAATCTAAGAATCAGAAGGAAAAAATGCAAATAGAAAAGACATGATTTTGAAGCCATGTCTATTTTGCTGCAATTAGTCATTAAGGAGAGGAAATGAATTTCTGTAAAAAGCCTGCTTTATCTAGCACTTTATCAACCAGAAAGCTCCAGGAAAAAATGCATCTCTAATATGTCCCAACACAAATCTTCAATCTATTAACCACAAGACTACAAGAAGGTTGTTATTTGCTTTCTTACTGGTTTAGGGAGAAGAGAGAAAATTATATCTTTGCATCAGTGAGCTTTTTCAAACAATGGTGATTTACATGTCAATCTCCTGATTATTAAATATTACCTATGTGATTTTCCACCTCAATCAACAGAAAAAAAAATTAAATCACAGATGATATTTTGAAAGTGCTAACTAGTTTTAATATATCTAAGCTTTGGGGAGAAGATCAAAGTCCTTTCAAGGTTTACTTGTGGATCATTGAGCCAGAACAGATCTGAAGTGGTCGTTTATTTCTGAGCCCTCTCTTCAAGCATGTCAATATTAAGATATCAAATATTGGGAGATTTTTCAGGTTCTACTTTTAAAGAACTCAACCTATATGAGACAAAGTTAATAGTGCCTCCACAAACTCAGGAGATGACCAAATAATAAATATGGTATTCATATAATGTCCAGTTTGGTGGCCATGGGAAATGACAGAAGAATAATGTAACAAATCTTTCCTTGTCTAAATGTGAGTGAAAGAGGGGCAAGATTTCTCTCTGTTGGAAGGTTAATCCATCAGAAGACCACAATCAAGGTGCCTAACGAGTTAGTTTCCTCTGTGGGGGTAAGGAATGATCTACTCCAGACTTCACTACTTGGCTTGCAGGTGGCCATATTCTCATTGTGTCCCCACATGGTCTTTCCTCAGAAAGCATTCCTCTAGTGTCCCTCGGTGTTTTCTAATCTTCTTATTGGGACATCGGGACATGGGTCAGATTGGAGAGGGCCTACTTTAACACCCTCATTTTAACTTAATTACCTCTTTAAAGTCCCTATCTCCAAAACAGTCACATTCTAAGAAACTGGAGGTTAGAATTTCAACAACTGAGCCCACAATAGCAAGAAAGGTGGTAATGGTCTGTTAGGCTCAATGATGATGACTCTACCATTCATAAAGCTTTCCACATTCTTCCTGCTTACAGGAGGAATGGAGGTTTTTTGTCTTTTTCAATTGTAAAAGCTGCCTGAATGGAGGAAGAGTTTGCAAAACGTGGATTGCAAAGGCAGAATTAACCCCCTTCAGCAAGTATATAGTTTTGTTGCTGCTGTTGTTGTGGTTAGGTGCCATCGAGTCGTGTCCGACTCGTAGTGACTCTCATAGGGTTTTCAATGGCTGACTGTTTCGGGATTGCCTTGGGAGTGGGTTGCCATGTCCTTCTCCCATTTTTGCGGTGCTGGGAATCAAACTCAGGACCTCAGAGACTGCAGAGCGGCGCTCTACCAACTGAGCTAAATCCCAGCCCAAGTATATAGTTACTTCCCCTTTATTCCACACCAGGAATAAAGGGGAAATAACTATATAAATCTGTGCAGTGTAGACTGTAAGAGTCAAAACTTTGGAAATCTCAAACTGGAACATGGAATGTTGTCACAGATTTCAAAGCCTTACATAACACACTGTCTAGTATAATTAAGATATCTGAATAGTCTCTCTCTTAGTATTTTTGCTGCATCTTGTTTGTATCCTCTCATCAAATAGAGGTCCTAATAGGAGCAGGAATTTATTACATTCACAGGGGTTCCCCAGTTCCCAGTATGGCAGCAGATACCCAGCAATCATTCAGGTAGAACCTGCTGGAAGAGTGAAGATATCTTCTTCCTAAGAGGAGTCATACAGCTCTCACCATCATAGTGAGACAAGCCATATGATTCCAAAATCACTGCCTTTGGCTTTTCTAGGTAATCTGATTCCACTTTTCTGCCCATTCTAGATAGGAACAAGGCAGTTTGATCTTATCATAAACTATATATAAACTTTTTTCCCCTTTTGCTCCATATAGTTTACTTATGGTGCTTTCTCAGCTAGCTGAAGGAGATAATTTTGAAAATATTTGACTTTCCATTGATTGAATTTGCCTTTGGTTTGATTTGCCTGAATCCCAATCAGGGAAGAGCCTTCCCCAGATAGCAGCTAGTGATAAGGGCACCTGTCCTGAAGTAATGGTGCTTTTTATATTTTCACAGTGCAGAGTAATTTTCGTTTCTTCTAATTAAACATCTGACATGATCCATTTCATTTAAAATTCTCAGTGAAGTGATCCAAACACAATTAGGAGTGTCCTCCTAATTATTGAGAGAACATGTGCTCTCTTATATTCCTTGACTGAGCAGCAACCGTGTGTATGTTTACTTGGGTCTTTGCAAATGTAAAGACTACAGGCCCCTCATAGTCCCACTTGCTAGTGTAAGGAATTCTTGACTCCCCTCACTGGCCAAGAATCCCAGGAACAGAGCATGTAGCAAACATTATAGACATCACACAACTTTAAGAGGAATTTCAGTGTTAGCAATGTCCCCTTTCTTCCTCCTCTCCCCAGCTTCCTGGAAGTGAAGATCATTCCTCTTTATCAGAATATCAAGGCTCCCTGACCTTCTCTGTGGTGTACCAGGATGGAGAAGGGACAATAAGCAGCAAAACAGAAAGGTTGGATGATGTTTCCAAAATTGCACTCTCATTCTCAGATTATACATTTTCCAAAGTGATAAATTAACTAAACCAAAAAATTCATTCAGCTCCATGAAGCTAAAGGTGCTATACACTGAATCTGTCCTGAAGAGCACCAAACCTTAAATTTTGCCTGCTAGAGAGGATATGATCTTCACGGATACCTATCTATTGCTAGACATTAAGAAAGAAGGTGATTCCATCCTCTTTTCATAAAACACGTTTCTGCATTTCCCCTTCACTCACCCACTGAACTCACTATGTTTACAAGTATAAGCAATGACTCTGGAGATGGAAAATCTGATACTGTCAGCACAAGTGGAACAAAATGAAAAGGGAAAAAAAAACCTACACCCATCTGGACTTCCATATGCTCCATAGCCCAGAGGCTAATATAATTCCTTGAATGTTGGTTATAAAGCAATGTGATATGGATAACTGCTATGCACTGAGCTTATTTAGACAAGTGTTCTTTCTACTCAATAAACCTTTGAAGAGATTAAAGTACAATCACTCCCAATTATCTGCTCATAAGTTCTTCCCTTTCTATCTGAGTTTTGACCATCCCTTGCATCTGTTTCCTACTTTTACCCTAGTCTGATTCCCCATCCTCTGGGCAAAGTGACATAGTGCAGCAAGAAGACATGACATGTAGGCAATGTTGAGCAGTTAAAAATGACAAAGGTACAGGGTGCTTGGGTAGGCAAGGGGCTACTAAGAGATCTGCCCAAAGAAATGGGGGCCAGATTTATCTTCAGAGGATTAAGAAGTCTGTGGATTAATGTGAGGAGCTTTATTTTAAAGAAATAATTCTGGTGACAGTATGGACAGAGTACACAAGGAGAGAAAAAAGATGAGAGGAAAATGAATTCATTAAAATTGCTGTGGTCCAGAGGAGAGATGACAAAGTCCAAAGTAAGGACACTCCAAAAGGATGGAGAGGAAGAACCAGGTTTAATTTTATGGCTAGATTTATACACTGGGAAAAACTACTCCCTTCTCTTTAAAGAAACACAGCAAAATCAGCACCCTGAGAAATCCTTCTCCAGATTTTCGAAGCCCCTTACATATAAGGAACAATATCAAGGAGACTTTAAGTGTGTTTGTTAAAGACTGCTATAAAAAATATGAGGGTCTTAAAATTCTGCAGCTGACCGCTTTATCTTATAGGGTAACAGACTTGAATACTATTTTCTCATGTTAATGTATACATTGCTTCCTTATTATGTTTCAATGCCATATTCTTTTGCATCTTAATTTATTCTTTTATCCTAAGTATTTAAAAATGCCCTTGATTTTTGTCCTTCTCATTTAGCTCTATTATTGCCTCAGATTTCCACCTCTGAAAGCCTTGACCATCAACCCTATAATACACTTGATAATGAAACTAAAACTAAATGGATTTCGATGAGCAAGTTTAAATGTTTTTAAAACCTCTTGTGTAGACATCCTTTCAAACTGTAGAGCACATGATGGATTCTGTGCCAATTACAGAAAGACAAAGAGAGAGAAAGAAAGGAGAGAATTTTATCAAGACACTTTTAACATCTAAAAAATGAGTCATTATGCTAAAATCCAACCAAACCTGTTTTTAGATGAAAAAAATTTAAAAGACTCATGACTTAGCATGCAGGATTAACAAATAAACATATGATTTACAAAAATTTCTCTATGCTAACAAAAACTCACCACTGAGGTACACACAGGATAATATGTGTTCCAGAGATTCTCACTCCCTAAAAAAGTAAAAGGGACAATTCAGCTGAACACTGCAGGTTCAAGGTCATCCCTTTAGGAGCAGCCTTAGTAGAGCCTCAGGGTGTGATGTGAATTAGATGGATGAACAGACCTCAGCAGATCTTTGTGCTGGTGCTCAGGGACTCACAGCCAGGAATGCAGGAGAATGGAGATCTTCCACATTCAAGGTAGGTAAGAAGAAAAGTCTATGAGACCTATTTTAAGACAATTAACAGTTCCTAAAGAATAGGAGCCTGCAGCCATACCACTGTGGTTTCCGATCCCCTCAGATCGCAAAAGCTAAGCAGGGTCAGGCCTGATTAGTAGTTGAGAGACCACCTGGGAACACCAGGCGCTGTAGGCTTGGGAGAAGGACCTGGCAACCCATTCCCAAAAATCAGTCAGCCACTAAAAACTTATAAATAGCAGAGAAGCACTAACAACAGTGTTTCATCTGTTTTACATGGAGTTGCTATGAGTCGGACACTGACTTGAAAGGCACCTAACAACAATAACAACAAAGAATAGGAGGGGCTGGAATTTAGCTCAGTGGGTAGAGTGCTGCTCTGTGCTCTCTGAGGCTCCGGGGTTGATTCCCAGCACCTCAAAAAATGGGAGAAGGATCTGGTAGCACACTCCCAAAGCAATTAGCCATTGAAAACCTTATGAATAACAGAGAAGAACTGACATAGTGAAGGATATGGCACAATGTCAGGGAGTATTTCCTTCTGTTGTACATAGAATTGCTATGAGTTAGACCCAACTTGACAGTGCGTAAGAGCAGTAACAACCACCACCACCACCACAAAGAATAAGAGGAAAACAATATCCTCACTGAAGATTCTTGGGCAGCTTGGCACAAATTCACATCATCAGAGAAGCAGATATTTTCATTTCTAGTTGTTTTTCTCTGTATTATGAAAACGATCATGGGGTAAAAGAGAACTGTATTTATTGAGCCTGACTTTGGAACACGCATTCCGCTGGTACCAGAGCAACAGCATCAGAAGTCCTCACCTGTTTTCATGAAGGGCTGTACAGAAAGACAAGCTCTCAGGAAACAAACAAGTGCATTGATTCACTAAGGAAGCAGCAATCAGCTGTCACTCTATTGCACAACACTTAGTTTTTAATTTTATTCCAAAGACATGAAAACAGGAGTCCAAGACTGGCTCTCATTTCTAAGTAGTGCAGTAGAACTGAGATTCTCTGAGTCACAAAGAAAATTTAGTCAGAGTAAGCTGAAATAAGAGGAAGGAAAATATATATAAGGGAGACATACACACCAGGCACTCACATAAGGCCAGGTTTTCAATGGACCTTAATTGTGTCTGCAGTCTTTAAAGGCAGTTTCCATTTTCACCAGTATAAGCCCACATTTCAAAAGCAAATTGGATACCTGCATGAACAAGCAGGCAGTTAGGCAGCTAATTACTGTTTGCAATTCAATTACCTAATTACTGTGGGCAAGTGTAGGGTGTTTGTGCAAGCAAACAGTCCCACCCACAAATATTGCAGATTTGATTAAGAAGGCTTAGGTGCAAAGATCCATGTTCACTGCTAGTGCCTTAACAGGCTCAATAATTTTCCCCTTGGGCCCAGAAAGGTCCTTATTAAACACTTCTGAGATTGGATTAGAGAAAAACCTGCCTAAGCAAACCTTACCAACTTCTTCCCATGCAAGGCAGAAGTCTAACCTGGGACTTGGCCTTGATACTCAAAATGTGGCCCACAAATCAGCAGCATTTCCTTCCTCTGGGAGCATGTTTAAAAGGCAAAATCTTGCCTATCCTAGACCCACTGAATTAGAACTTACATTATGACAGTATGTCTCATTGATTCCAATGAACCTTTGTATTTGAAGAGCACCTCCCTCTCTGGCTGCTCAAAAGATAAGGATTTCTTAACTCCAAATTTTTCAGAGGTAGGCCTATGTGGGGATAGCCCTGGAAGGCATTTCTTTAAAATGAGAGTAAGGCTGGTGGGCAGAAGATGATCAGCAATTATTCAGCTATAATAAGCAAGCTGGATGCTTTAAGAGAAATCCTAAATAGCCTTTCAGGAACAAATTCTAAAATACTAAAAAGTACTCAGCATGTGCCCAAGGAGAGAGCAGAGAGTATGTAGCTGGCGATCTCCCTGCAGATTCCACAGATATATCTTTCACAATCTCCACCCAGTTAGGATCAGTGTGATATCTGTCTTCATCTGTAACTATATGTTCAGCCACAAAATCATTCTGTGAGTATCCTCAACCAGGACTTTGAGTCCCATTAATCAGTCCAATCTGTCTCCACAGAATAACAGTGGAGGAGGACTCTATGTTGTGGGTTCCATAGAGACAGACTGCACTGATCCATTTGCCCAAACATTACTGAGATGACGACTGTGCAGCCTCAGGGACAGGCATTTTCTTCTCCCAAACAGACATTTTCAACCACCTCATCAATCTCGCTCACTTTGGCATGGTGCTGGAACTTGAGTGAAGTGCCATTTTAGGCCAAATTGTGTAGTTTGTCTTCATGATGTAAAGGAAAAGTACCAAACAGGAATCAGGGACCTGATGCTGCCCTTAATCAGCTATGTGACTTGGGGCAAGGCATTTAGGTCTCAATCGCCTTATCCCTAAAACAAGATGATTGAGTTAGATGTTTTCCTGATTCCCATCCTAATTTATCATTGAGCTTCTACAGTTGAGCTCACGACTTCTAAGTGTACATCCTGCATCCAGGTATCTCCATGGAGTATATTAGGCCTTCTGATCCCAGATGGCTCCCCATTGTGTCACTTGTCCGCTATTTTCTACCTACACGTCCCTACTGTGAATCTCACATGACTCAGAGCCTCCTCCCACTAGCTGTCCCATTGGCAACCTTCCAAAACAAGGTATTAGCAGTTAATTGCATTATCCTTCCCATAGAGGTTTTGGATTTGAATGGGAAACATCTCCCTTAGCACAGGACACTGAATCTCTAATGATGAAATTTTTGTATCTTTTGTTCTGTTGTTATTTTTTGTTTTTTGGTTGGTCGGTTTCAGTTTTTTGAGACAAGGTTGCACCATGGAGGCAAGGCTGGCCTGGAAGTCACTATGTAAGACCAGATTGGCCTCAAACTTGCATGGATCCCCCTGCCCTTGTCTCCTGAGTGCTAGGATAACAGATGTGTGCCAACATACCCATCTGTAATGATGAAATTTTAAACTCATCTTCCTACATGGAAACTGTGGCATATCTATAAATAGCTGAAGTTCTACTCATGAGACCACAAAGCACAATCCTTTCCTTTCATTTCTGCAACTTAGGCCCAAAAAGATTGTCACTTGCCCAAGGACATGGTACAAAAATCAGAATATTTCCCTAATATAAACATTGTATGGAGGTCCATCATTTTTATTATCATCATTATAAGGACTACTGCAGTTCGAAGTAAGTGCTGATCAAGTACCATGATAACGAACTTTGTTTCCCAAAATATGAAAAGCAGAAAGATCTCAGAGAGGGAATGAGGTGCCACTTCAGAGTCTTCTTTAAAAGAAAAAAGAAAATGTCTTTCATAATAAAGCTTTGCAATAATCATCCAAGTTAAAGTTAGTGGGCATTTAAACCATCAACCATTCAACTACCTGAGAGGGAAAGAAAATGTTGCTGAGAGCACAAGGGAAGAAGGACCAAGAGATGCAATGAAAGGGATGCAGTGACACCTCAGGACCTTCTCACTCATGAGGGTCAATGACTTTACACCTTTCCCCAGCATTGGACTAGAAGATCTCTCATTTCACTCATATTCTGAAAGCTCTTTGAAGCATTGTGATCTATGGTAATAATAAATCAAACCTAAAATAAAGTTCATGAGGAACAAATAAAAGGTCGGACATGTGGGTCCACATAAATTATAGGGGAACAGAGTGGGTTGAAGATAGGGCTTAGGAGCTGTATGCTTTTTAAAAATCCACTTCAAGTTTCTGTGACTCTGAGAGGGCTAATTTGAGTTTGAGCAGTGCTGATACATGTTCATGTTAATACGGGTTAAGGAAAATGATTGTCTGTCCTGTGTGGTTAGAGGACACCTAGAGTGTCGGGCAAGAGAATAAGGGGAAATGTATTCAGAGAAAAAGTAACCTCAACAGTGAAGAGATTCTGAACTTTATCATGTGAAGAATGACAGGATATGAAATGTTTAGTCTAAGAAAGAAATAATAAAAAGCCCCAGATGACCTGGTGACAACCTAAATGGCTGTCACTTGCAAGAGCAGTTGGCCCTTTCTGTTTAGTTGCAGAGACCAGAGTCAGGGCCATTGCAAAGGAGAGGCACAGGGGAGGGACTTCTGAGCAGTTAGGGACATCCAAAGGCTGAATGAACCTCCTGAGGTCACTCACCAGAGCGGTTCAAATCCTTCTGTTTGTTCTTCTTTGGAAACAATCCAAGTATCTGATGAGTGAATGAACAAGGTCACCTGTACAATTTCTTCCTAGCTCAAAGTCTATGAAATGGAGATAAAAGCTGGACTAAAGAGAAGGCAGAGATGAGAAAATGCCAGGTGTTTGTTACTGCTTTCAATGAAACCATTCCTGCCTCAGGAGTAGCAATAAATCATTCATTTTCATGGTGGGCTATTTTTAGTATATGTTGCTAATATGCATAGAAGGTACTTCTACCGAATTATCACATTAAGGCATTCTTGATGGGATTGACAGAACAAAGCTATCATCTATTAGTACGTTTTATTTTTTGCTAGTAAGATACAAATACCTTGTGTTTATAACTGAAAAACTCCTTTTTTCTGTACTTAATATTTAAATTCTTTCCATTTTCCTTATTTAAGGTTATCATACTTCATTAGTAAATTTATTTTTACCTGACTAGTTGAACACACATCACATTAATGGCAACTCTTACTACTAAATTTCATGAAGTATGATGCCTTTGTGTTTGCATTCACACCTGGTTTCTTTGTTGCTGCTTGTGTAACTAAATTTATTAAGATGTTATTGTCTTTAGTAGCTCAACCATCTGTGTTATTAATACAAAACATAACAAAATCTGTTCCTTTTATCTTAATTCTAGCACCTTCCCTCCAAAATCAAAGGATCATCTTATCCTGACTTGCCCAAGAGGCATGAACTGTTTCCTGATTTTGAGCATCCTCATTTTGACAGCTTCTAAAGTTGACCTTTTCTCTGTAGACACAGGGAATAATCTCTCAAATTGTGACAATAAACATTATAATCAAATTTTCAGATGTCCACAACTATTAATTAGCAAAGACATTGAGATTATTAGAGAAAAATATCCCTCTGTAGTTTATATCACTATAGTCTGCTTTGAAATTGTACTATATTACCCCAATAAAAGCCTGGAGACTTGGAGAAAAAAGATATATCAATCTATAAAGGAGTGACAATTTTTCATAATTAGAGCAATAAACTATTCATTCTTCTTCTACCCTACAGGGAAAGACAAAAAGAAGGCAGTTATTTTTAGACAACTTAGGGGCAAAATGAGGCCCCTGAACTCTTAGAAGGGGAAGAGCTTATAAGGAAATTGGAGACAGTACAGAAGAGCTATGCAAGGACAACAAAGGTGATTTTTATTTGGTTTTTGGTTTTTCCTGGGGTATAGTTAACCCAAATACTGAAGAAAATGGTTATGCCAGCTCATGCCTATGGAGGAGGTACAAATAGTTCTTCCTGTACTAATAAGAATCTCATTTGTTGTAATGTTTTCTGAATAATCCATACTGTCCCCCAATGACTCTATCCAGAGCATCCAAAGAAATGTCCATTGATTGAAGGACTGTCCCTAGGGTGCCCAGCCCATTAACCAACCTGGGATTTCAAACTCATGTCTACCTCCTCATCAACACTATTTTTACTAGACACATGTGAGAAGCCTGAGGAAGGCACAAGAAAGCCCACAACAAATAACCTAACAACAAAGTTCATTCTCTTCAATTTCAGAAGTCACAGGCTTTCACTGAGACTCCTCCCCACCAATCACTGATGTCAGAGAAGGGAGACCTCAGTGCTAGCTTGCTTTCAAAGCCCAGTGTCAGAGAGGAGAGACCTAGACCATAAGACACATGTCCATCCCTGCCACAGCCATTTCTAACCATATTGTCTGACAAGGTCCGGATATGGGGAAGAGGGGTTCAAGGATCTCATCTTCCAAGAAATGGATGGGGATGAAGAAAAGGAAAATGTGCTTTTTGCTTTCTAGGAATAGGATTACTGCTTCTAATTATTATGATTACTTTATGTTTAGGACTAATACTCATAACGAATATTGTATTAAACTCTAATGAAACAAATACTGAAAGAATGACACGACTGAGGGAATTTGTAAGTGAATTAGAAGTAATGACCACCAACTGTAAGGGATATATGGATATTATTCTAGTTGAAGCTGATCAGCAATTTCCACCCTGGAACTCAAGTGTTAAGTAATTTATGCTTCAGCTGCAGCAGGCTGAGTTGTTAGCCCCTACTTGGACTAAAGTGACCCCACCTATGATAGCTAAGGTTTACAGAGAAAGTATAAAACAATCAAAAGAATACACAGGACTGTTCCCACGGTACAAAAGCCTCCTTGACAATTTTAACACAGAGAGGTGCTTATCTAAGGCAGACCTTGGTTCCCAGCTAGAGAAAAAGAGTAAAGGTTGCAGTTCTGGTCAGCCTGACCCTCCACTGCTATTATGACTGCCAGGTGTGTGTAAAACTGCACGTATTCTTACTACTTACATGACCTAAGCCTAAAAAGACTGTATAAAAAATGAGCTATCCGAACAATAAACGGAACAGATCCACATTGCCTCCAAGCTGCTGTGTTTCTGTTACCCACTGCCACCAACTCCTCACGCGCCTTTGGGAAACCCTGGATCCTTAGGCTGCAGGCATGGACTGCGGCACATCCCCATCTCCATGAAGCTGTCATGAAGAATGCACAAAAATGACTAGCATTGCTCTATATTATGGACTGCCTAAAGAACTAACAGTTTCATCCTAAAGAAGTACAACCAGAGTGCTGTCTGGAAGCAAGAATGGCTAGACTCCATCTTATGTATTTTGACATGTTACAAGGAGGGACCAATTCCTAGAGAAGGACATGTTTGGGATAGTGGAAGGCTAATGACAATAAGGAAGATCCTCACCTAGATGGATTGGCACAGTTGCTTAAACATAAAAAAGATTGTGTGCTGGGCACAGAGTTGGGGATTGTTTCATCTGCAGTACAGAGGGTCGCTATGAATCAGACTTGACTCAAGGGCACCCAACAACAAAAACTACACACTCTATTGGCAAGGGAAGGAGGGATATTTTTGTAAGTTTTACTTCATGTGATTCTTAAGATGCGCCTGTGAGCTTTCAATGGTGATTATCATATTCATCAATTAGCATGTGAAGAAATCAAAGCAAGAAGAAACAGACTTTTCTCACTCATCAGTGTCACTCAACTCTGGCCAGCTATTAAATAGCTATAAGATCATACGGAGATTAACAAAATTGGATTAGAACCCAAGTGTTCAAATCTTAATGCTGTTGACCAAGCCAGCCACTCTCTTCCTAATACCACTTAATTCTCTTTCAAAAAACACCAAAAAAAAAAAACACTATTAATCTCATACTAGTTTCAGAAATTGTGTTAGATTTGGATGCATTAAGTCAAGTCCACAAGAAATTTAAATTTCCAACAAGCAAGTAAATAATTACATGATTTGGCCTGTGGATTGTCATGGAAGCTCATAAAAGATGCTATAGGAACACAGTAGAAAGAACTCAATTTTGTTTGAGGTTATTAAAGGTAGTAATGTTTGAGCTAGTCCTTAAAACATGAGTAGGAGTTCTTGAAACAGAGAAGAAGTAAGGAATATCCTTGCAAAAAGAATAGGGCAAATAAAAGCACAGAATACAGGCAAGTGTCATTCTAAAGAAGCAGACAGTGATTTGGAGACATTAAGTTGGGGCTGAGTTGTGAAGGAGCCTATAGCTATGTGAATGAATTGGGACTTAACTTTATACAAGTTTCTTTTTAAAAAGTGAATAAAGACTATTATCAATAACCTATTAAGAGCACAGTACTAGGTTGCAGATATCATTCTACCTGCATGGTGACTAGAAATGGGAACAGCAAGCCTCCTTTTTGCTTACTCTAGCCTGCCTTCACCCAAGCTGACATTACCACTCACCTACCCTGCTACACTATCCAGGAGACACCGAATGTAATTGAGCATCCATAGTAAGTTCTATGTTGGCAGTGAATGGAGTCATTCATTCTGGCTACAGGATCTTCATTACAATTACATGAAGCTTTCACTGTGGACCATATTATCAGAGTATACTCAGAGCTGGCACAAGGAGAACTGCATGGTGGAGCCAGCTGCAAATGTCATGTCCAGCTTTTACACACAAAGGAAGTGAGAGCTTTAAAAAAAAAAATCCAACGCCCATTATCACTGATTCATCTTCCCATCAGCACCAGGATGTCTCAGATTACATTGTCTGACTCTGGGGAAAGAGAACTAGGACAGGCTGAAGGGAAGGGGCTGCCACTGCGAAGTCAGGGGCTCTCCTTTGAGGCTCCAGCAGCAGACAGCCACACACCATGCTGACAGTTGAGCCAAGGTCTTTCCGAACGATGGTTGAAAAGGCTTTATAAAACAGAATGTGAACCCTGGAGCCTACTGCTCCTGGCAGGAGCTGAAGAAGGGAACAGTAGGAGCTGGCTGTGATTTTCTTTGTCTGTGATAGCAGAGCAAGGGAAAGAAGTGTCACAAACATGAGGGAGAGGAAATGAGAGATCTTTATGCCGAGCCACTAGATTCACTGGCGACTGAAAACCACAAAAAGTAACTTCATATAAAACACCACTTGCATTTCACCTCGTATATTCAAGAACCTCGGGTGCAAAGATTTTTTAATTATGGCTGTTTCATTTGTAGATAGGGAGAGCTGATCTTGCCTGAAAACCTGGGACTAAGATATGAGGCTCTCAGGACCTGTATCTGTGAGGGCCCAATCAGAGAAGCAATTTATTAGAGGGACTTAATTTTACACAATTGTAGGAGCTGGTCTCTGCAAGGCAGTTGTCTTTGCATCTGCTGATGGACCTGGATGTCACCTGTCGGGAAGGTAGGGTGAACAGGCAGGAAGTGAAGATGTATATAAAGCGGGGGGAACCAGGACAAACCTGAATCTGCCAGCTTCTCTTTGCTGCCTGCAGGAGAAGATGGAACTTCTTCACAGAGACAAACCCTCACCTGGTCAGGAGTTCAGAGGGCCTGACAGAGGAGCCAGGGGAAAGTGGGGCATCTACAGGGCCTTCATGCTGCAGTACATCAATGCGGTGAGCAGGCAAGTGAGCCACAATGTGTATGTGCCACAAAAGCACGTGGTAACTCTGCTCCCACCTTCTGAATGTAACACAATGCAACTGCCATTACAGTTGTGTCCTAATGCATGTACAAATATGTCTCTGTGGCACACTTTAATCGGAAATACATAAGAGTAAGGGGGAACCTATATAAATAATGTACAACAAAATGCATATATGGAAATGTCACAATGAAAAGCATGTCAGAATGAATCACATTAAGTTGTACATAAAAAATTTCCAATAGAAAAAAAAAAAGAAATACATAGGAAAGGGAATTCTAGGAAATGCAACACAGTCTAGTCAATCAACATTGCAGAGCAACCTTGTGCCTTCAGAATTAACTTCATGACTTTAAACTGGAGGTAGATGGCCTATAGGTGCTATTAGTTTCCTACAGCTGTTATAACAAGGCCCTATACACTAGGTAGCTTAAAACAATAGAATTTTATTCTCTCATAGTACTAGAAGCAAGAAAATCCCAAATCCAAATGTTGGCAGGGCCATGCTTCCTCCAAAGGACCTTTTGAGCCTAAGGAAAAAAATCTTTGCTTCTTCTGGTTATTATTTGTGTGTGTGTGTGTGTGTGTGTGTGTGTGTGTGTGTGTGTGTGTGTGTGTTTGCTAGTAATCCTGGTATTTCTTGGCTTGTGGCAGCTCATCTCCAATCTCTGCCTATGTCTTCATATGGCCTTCCTCGTGACGCTGCATGTCTTCTCTTCTTATAAAGATATCAATCAAACTAGATTGAGGACCCATCATAATTCAATATGACATCATCTTCATGTAGTCACATCTACAACTGTATTTCTAGATGCTGTGGTTTGATATGTTGTTATTAGGTGCCATTGAGTCATGTCTGACTCATCCTGACTCTCACAGGGTTTTCAATGGCTGATTTGAAATGCATGGACATGGCACTAACATTGTTTCAGGATTGCTTTCAGGAATGGATTGCCATGTCCTTCTCCCATTCTGGGGGGTGCTGGGAATCAAACCTAGGACCTCAGAGACTACAGAGTGGCACTCTACCAACTTAGCTAAACCCTATCCCCTAATGGGCTTAAATATAAATAAGATCATATGCCTGGCACAGAATCAGGGACTGTTTCATTCTGCTGTACACAGGGTTGTTATGAGTCAGACCCAACTTGAGGGCACCTAACAACAACAACAACAACATGGTTTAATATGATTTGGGTGCCTCCTAAAGTCCATTGTGATTGAAGCCTTGGGCAGCACAGTGGTGCTAGTTGGAGGTGGTTTAGGCTTTCAGAGATAGGGCTTTATCAGAGATCCTTGGGTTATTTATTGAGGGTGTGTCCTTGGAAGGTAGTTTCTCATGGATTTCCTTTGTAGTTCTTGCAAGAGGGTTGTATAAGAGCCTGAATTTGCCTTACCTCCAGCTCTGTCTGCTCCTGGTTTGAGATGTGATCACTTGCATGCTCGTACATACACTTTCCCCATTACTATCCATCATGATGTGGTGGAGCCAAGAACTTAGCCAATGCTAGTGCTATGTCCATGGACCTCAAAACTGTGAGAAAAGTAAAACTTTTCTCTTTATAAAGTTAGTTGTATCTGGTATTTCATTGTAGTAACACAAAGCTGACTAATGCACTAGATTAAGTCATATCCTGAGGTTCTGAAAGGACATAAACTTTGTGGAGGACATTATTCAAGCTAGTACAAATGTCAAAAGGAAAAAAAATCTAGAACAGAAAATCAATTGAAATCATACAACAGAATTCAAACAAAGAATTTAGACATTTACAGAAGGAGAAGCTTTACTCCAAAGAATGTGTTTAGCAATATAGTTATAATACCAGTCCGAGACTGAATTGTTGGCATTGAAATTGTTGGCCTAGAAGACTGAACGGTATGCATTTATTATTTTCTCCTTTATCTCTTTCATTTCCTCTTGGGACAATATATGTTGTTACTCAAAAGAGAAAATCTTGGCTCAAAGAAGTTAAATAATATTCCCAAGCTACATAATCAGAAAGCAGTAGGGCTAAGATTTGAACTCAAGACTACCAGACTCCAGAAAGTATTTGCTTCAATGATCCATTTATGGAATGATAAATAACACTTACTACGGTAAATAGTCAAAACTTCAAGACATCTCTTACACATCCTTTAATGTGCATATTAAACATTACATCATCTCTGAAAAATCCCCTAACTCTCCTGGGCAAAATTAATTCCTGCTCTGGTCTCCCATATTTTGATCATATTATATCATTATACTTATTCCCTTGTACTATGCTTTCTATTTGTGCCTCTGTTTCCTGCCTTATATGCAGGTACCATGTGTTATTAGTGTAGTAACCCCATAGAACATAATAGGAATATCTCCAACTCAATAATTCCAACTTCCCAAGGGAAAAGATCACCATTAAAAACTATACCAAAGAGGTAAAAAGGCAAGGAAATAGTTCTTTGGGGTGGCCACTTGATTTCTGGCTCACTAACTCCCATAAACCATTCAACAATTAAATTTATTCTCATTTATCTAGTAGCCTGTGCTGGGTCCTATGTTGTCCTAGAAGAGGCTAAAAAAGTCACAAAAGATCTCTTTATTTTAATATCATGGACAGCTCTTGTCTCCTTAAATACTTTAGTCCTTGCCCACTTATGTCCTAGTTTTTGACTCCCCAAACTATGGTCCACAGATCAGCAGCAGAAGCACCACCTAGGAGCCTGTTAGAAATGCAGTGACACTGGCCTTTCTCAGATCTACTATCTCAGAATCCACATTTTGGTGAGCTTTCCAGTTAATTCATATGTATATTGATTTTTAAGATGCACAGCCCTAAATAATTGGAAACAGCTGTGAGTTAGAGAAACTAACCAAGGGATGGCATCAGAAGATGTAGGCTGGTGTTCTGATTTGCTATATTGCTACGCTTGTGACCTTTGGAAAATCACTTTGTATCTCTGACCCTCAATTTCCTCAACTGCATATGAAAACTGTAAAGTTGGATATCCAAGAGTCACTTGCATCAGATTCTTAAACCCTGTCTGCAGCCAAAGTACCCTAGCATCTGATCTCACTTGATCTCAGAAGCTAAGCAAGGTCTGTCTGGTTATCCTTGGATGGGAGACTGCCTGGGAATACTAGGTACTTCAGGCTAGGGAGAAGGACCTGGCAATCCACTCCTGAAACAATCCACCACTGAAAACCCTATGAATGGCAGAGAAGCACTGACAATAGTGCCTGGCATGGCACAGTGGTGGGGAGTGTTTTGTGCTGTTGTACATAGGGTTGCTATGAGTTGGACCCAATTTGACAGCACCTAACAACAACTCTACATTTATTGAATCAGATTTTCTCAGAGGTTTACATTTTTAACAAACTTCCCAGCTGTTCCTTAGTCACACTTTTATTTAAGTCACTATAGTCAGTAAATATAGAGAACAATATTTTCTATCTTGACATCATTGCTAGTGACATTCTAGTAATGCAAAGAAGAGTAGTGATTTGAATAATTCCTTAGTAATTGCAATCTGTACTGTATTTTCTCTTCCTTTTTTAGTTTCCATCACAGATAAAGAATTGGTAGCCTTCCCTTAAACTAACAGTAGGAAAATTGCTTTATGGAGAAACTACCAAGATTGGCAATCATTCTAAACCCCTTGGCCAAGATAAGGGTATGGTGCTTAGTGGGTTATTGTTGCTCTCAGTGGTTACTTATTGCTCTTCAAATTTGCCTAATAATACCAAAAATGTTCCCAAAGGAGATGTGGTTTCCCACTTTCTAATTCACAAGATGTTTCTATACCTGGCAGTTAAACAAAATGCTAAAAATCAAAAGCTTTCTTCCTATTGCTGTGCTAATTTTCTAGATCAAAGAAATCCATTTGGCTGTCCCATAAAATTAAGTTATGGAGGAAAAATGATGGAAATCAACATTTAGTGAGCCTGTCCACCATGCCAGGCACTGTTCTAGTTATCTTACAGATTCAGAAAATCTCTACTGCAATCCTAAGGGGCAAAAGTTTAATTGTGTTTCATAGATTTTGATGGGAATGAGAATTATTGTTTTAGAACATATATTTTATTCTAGAGTTCAGTGAGCTCATTAGAGTCTCAACACACAACACACATGCACGCACACATACACACACACCCCTGAGATCTTATATTCTTAACTTACAATCCATTCACCATCTAATTCCATTCATTGTTTTCAACTTCACAGTATCAGCCAACTTAGTTCATGAAATATTGTTTAGTGCTGGCTCCATTCTTTGGACTCCTGATACACAGGGTTAAGGAGAATCACACAAGCAGTGAATGATGACAACACCTGTGAGGACTGTCTCACATTTTTCTTTAGAATGAGGTTACTGCAAATAAATATTTTGAAATCATGTGAGACACAGTAAATAATATGAAGTCAGTAAAGGGCTGTGGGAGATGCAGAGAAGGAGGTAGTGGTGTCTAGCTAAAGGAGACAAAGTGTGGAAAGATCTTACTGTGTTGAGATGGAAGATTGAGCAATGCAAGAGAAAGATCAACTAGGCAAAGATAGGGAGGCAGGGAATTCCAGGGTCTATTTAAGTAAATAAAAGCAGCCCCATCTGATTGGTTGCAGCCCGGGGATATGCAGGAGAAAATCAGGAAGGGGGATGATATTATAAAAAGCCTGAAATGCCAAGCCAAGGAACATGTCATGTATTCAGAAGGTTTTAGGACAAGAAACCATTTGATTAGAGCTGCACTTTTAAAATTGACCCACTGAGGAGAGAAAAAAGACAGTGGGACATGTAAGGGGGCTGCAGCCAAACCAAAGTCCCAAAACAAGAGAGTAGAAATGGGAAGTTGGTGTGACAACTCCCTGGAGCAGAATATATGCACTTGACAGGGGACTCAGCATTAGTAAGGAGAAGGGCAGAATGCATGGGAAAAAGAGGCAATTCAGAGAAGCTATCTGTGGTCCTTGATGTCACCCAGAACCTTGGTTCAGGTTCCTTACTCCTCAACTCTGTAAACTTATTCATAGCATAAAAACGTATTTTGAGAGGTCTCATCCAGAGGGCTCCTTTTACCTTGACTTGCTTTTCTCACTAAGTCATTGATTCTCACAGTGTGGTTGGTGTATGGACCATCAGCAGCTGGAACTTTGTTAGAAATGTGGACTCTCAGGCCCCATCACAGACCTACTGAATCATAATCTGCACTTTCACAAGATCCTCAAAGATGTCTAGGCACACTGAAGTTTGAGAAACATCTCTCCTAGGTAATCCTCTCATCCTCCTCATCTCCACGTTCCTCTAGCTGTTTGATGAGTTTTCAGACTTAATTGTACCCTTTTTTCTCCCCACTTCTTATCCTTTAAGAAGAAAAGGAAAGAGAAAAATGTGGAGAGGAATATCAAAGCACAGAGTAGAAGAATATCCTATGAGTGCAATATGTTGTTGTTATTAGATGATGTCAAGTCGGGCCTGGCTCATGTGACCCTATGTACAACACAATGAAAAGGGCACCATATATGACAGTGTTTCTCTGATAGCAAAGGGTTTTCAATGGCTGATTGTTTCCAGGAATGGGCTGCCATCTCCTTCTACCATTTTTGCCGTGCTGGGGATTGAACCCAGGCCTCACAGTGCATGGAGCAAGCATTCTACCAACTGAGATAAACCCCAGCCTAGGATTATAATATAGCAACACTAATATTTTCCTTTAGGTAAAACTCTCACTAGAAACCATTTTAAAGTCAGTTCAAAAAGTGAGCTTCAAAAATATTTGAAGAAAAATGTCTTCCAAAGACAAATTCAGTTGGCAATTTTACTGCTTTGTTTGTGGGGGTAGGGGTGTAGGGATGTCTCATTATTTTATTTGCACACCTGTAGTCAAGCTTTTCAAATAACATATAAAAGAAAAAGACAATGCTCTAGTGATAGCAGTAATCCAATTTTATAAGGCAACAATCAGAATTGGTGGCTGAGAAAGGAAAAACCTTTGATTTTGTGGATTAAGGATCAAACTCAGTCCTGAATGCCTTTGCATTTGGCCACCATTTATATCAAAGCTTTTAGCCTCTTGACATTGTGAAGCAAGAGCATAGTAAAGGATCAAAAGCTGGAGCATTCTCTGCAAGGTTAGTTTGGGCTTTGCCAACACAGGTATTCTCTGCATAACATCAGCAAGAATGGGGAAGCTGTTACGCTAGTGAGTAGGTAGCTCAAGGTAGCAAAAACAGACATTCTGATTCCAAGCACAGACGTTTTGATCCTATGCACAGAGAAGACAGCAAGGTGATCTCTAAGGCCCATGCCTGTGGAGCAGCATTTGTGATGAAAAAATGAGAACTACAAAACAAACAGCCCTGGATCAATACCTTAAAAGTTCATCTACCATGGATTCAAGTCTACCCACAAGGGTCCTCAGAAGGCTCAAAAAAAAATCAACCTGAGAATACCCTTGTGAATCCCCCTAACTCTGGTAAGAATCAGCAACTCTCAAAACATTGCCTGATTTTATTTCAGTATAGATAAGTGAGGAATTTGTTCTTAGGTGCTGTCCAGTTGAGTTCAATTCACAGCCACCCTTATAGGGTTTTCAATGGCTGATTTATTTTGAGATTACTTCCAGAGTGGATGGCAATGTCGAACCCAGGTCCTTAAAGAGTGTGGAGCAGCGCTCTATTCACTGAGCTAATCCCCAGCCCAGGTGAGGGATAAGTGGATAAAAGCCATGTGCATTTAGTTGAATATGATATCACATTTAATATAAATTTAGATTAGTGCCATCACCATTGTGATAGAAAATAAAGAATTAAGATGATAACTCTCTTAATCACTTCCCAGTGAGTTCTTGAGTAAGTTCAAAACTACATTTTGAGAGCCCATAATATTTACTATAGCGACAATAATTAATTTTCACTTACTGAACAATTTCTTTCTTCCAGAGGCTGTTCTTAACAAGATGTTATCCTACGGGGATGGTAGATAAAATTCCCACCTTATAGATGATGAGACTGAAGCACAGAGAGGTTAAGAATCTTGTCCAAGTATACAAAACTGATAAAAGATAAACCTGGCCTCATATTTATATTGTTTTTACTCCAAAGCCCTGACCACTAATGAACACTTCTCTGCTAAGTCATCCTGCCTTACTGTACCTTGTTTTCCCTATCTGTGAAAAGAAACTTTAGCTAGATGGTCTTCCATGTCCTTTCCTGCCCTACCAGTCTTCCACTCCCTGTGATTTTGTTGTTGTTGCTGTTGTTGTCATTAGATGTCGACTTGGCTGAACTATGCTTCCCAGTTATTCAATTAAACACTAGATAAATGAAATGGTAAAAATATGTTTTAGATGTGGTTCACATTTATTACCAGATGACTTTATGAAAAGGAGATTATCTGAAAAATAACAAAACAGCACTCAACACTGTGCCATATCCAGCATTATTGTCAGTGCTTCTCTGATATTCATGGGGTTTTCAATGGCTGATTGTTTTGGGAGTGGGCTGCTCGGTCCTTCTCCTAAGCCTACATCACCCGGTATTCCCAGATGGTCTCCTATTCAAGGAATAACCAGGCCCACACTGCTTAGCTTCCACAACCAGATGAGACCAAATGCTAGGGTGGTATGGCTATAGACACCTGTGATCTTAGGTGAGTCCAATTTATGTCATAGGAATGTGAGAATTGATTCTAAATGTCAACTTGGCTGACTTTACTTCCCAGTTATTCAGTCAAATACTAGACAAATGATATGATACGGTAAAAATGTTTTAGATGTGATTCATATTTACAACCAGATGACATTATGAAAAGGAGATTATCTGAAAAATAACAACCTCTCCAAATCCCTGTGGACTATTTTTTAGATAATGTGTGTGGGCTTCATTCTGTCACTAAAAGGCCTTACGAGCAAATAAGTGAGGTTTCATGGAGAAAAAGTAATTTTGCCTAAGCTCTTATCTGAATTTTGAGTATGCTGGCCTGCTGTATAGATAAGAGAGTTGCCAGTGACATTCCCTGTAAGTATAGGTATGTGTGTACATTTTAGTTCTATTTTTCTAGAGAACCATGACAGATATAAGTATGATGGGAAATCATTTATAGATTTTGTATATGGCATTTTAAATCATTTGGCCTACACCAAAGCATGAAACATAATCAAAAATAGGAATGTCAAAGAGTGATACCAAGAAGATTGTGGAACAGGAAGCCTCAGGCCCTCTTTTCAACAAAAATGCCAGTTCAACAATACATGTTCACTTCCCTCTATGAGAAGTCTAGGAATGAGTAAAGAGGATCCTGCAACTCAGGTGAGTGTTAAACCAGCCATACTGAAGCAAGTAATAGAATTCATGGAACTAGTTTACAATAGTCCCTTCCCCCTGCACAGCATCATATGACTATAAGGAAAGACTCATCTCCCGGGTTCTTCCTGGAGATGGAAAAAGAAGACTAAACCATACATCCAACCCTCTAACTTTTTGGGGGGAGCAGTTGAAAGGACTGGCTTCTATCTCACCTGTCTAGAAGTTTTAATGAAACTCAGCATATTCTAGTTGCCTGGGAGCCACTGAGACCAAAGAGCTAGAGGGGAGCTGCTCTACCAGAGGACTCATGGCATAGCAGACAGATGCCAGTATAGCACCCTCTCCTTCAAGAAGAAAGAGAAAGGAAGAATATGTGTCTGATGTTCCAGCTTTTCAGAGGGCTGCCCACAAAATTGGTTTCTGTCTAGTCTGATGTGGAAGGTTGATGGGATCCAGCATGCTCTCCATGCCAGGGAGCAGAAAAGGTCCAGGTGCTATGCTGTTGCTTCAGAGAACCTATGTATAGACAGACATGAGAGGGAGCAAGAGTTTATGAGCTTCTGAAAAACAAAGAAAGAAAGAGAGAGAGAAAAAAAAAACCTAACTAGCTAATCCCTCTAATTGAAAACCTACATGCTGAAGTCCAAAGATGACACATTTATAAAAAATATTTGAGAAAACCCTTAAAATCTTTAGACAGGCTTTCTGGTAAAGATCTTTCCTTATGTAAAGACAGTACACAGAGACTGGAAGAGGTGTTATTTTTCAAAAGTGGAACAACTTTGTGTGGAACACAGTTACAAAGAAGAAACAGAGTGAAATGGCCTACTTACATGAAAAAAAATGAATCTCCAATACAGCCAACCCCCCAAAAAGAATGATCATATATAAATTATTGTTGTTGTTGTTGTTGTTAGATGCCATCAAGTTAGTCTGACTCATAGTGACCCTCCTAGGGTTTTCAATGGCTCATTGTTTCAGGATTGCCTTGGGAGTGGATTGCCATATCCTTCCCCCATGTTTGTGGTGCTGGGAACCAAACTCAGGACCTCAGAAACTGCAGAGCAGCACTCTATCAACTGAGCTAAATCCCAGCTTCATATATAAGTTACCTGATAGGAATTCAAAATAATTGTTATAAAGATTTCATTAAGCTCAGAATGCTGTAATACTGTAACAGTAGTATACCAATTACTTTTAATTCTGGTATGGGAGTTAAAAGACAAAATTATAAAAAAAAAAAAATAACTACAACTATGTTGTTGTTGTTAGGTGCCTTTGGGTCGGTATCCAACTCATAGCGACCCTCTGTACAACAGGCAAAACACTATTGTCAGTGCTTCTCTGCTGTTCATAGGGTTTTCAATGGCAGATTGATTTTTGGGAGGGGGTTGCCAGGTCCTTCTCCCAACTACAACTACAAAGTATGTTAATATAAAGACACTGTAAAAAGAAGTAATTTTTGACAACAATATAAAGTAGGGAGAAGGAACAGGAAAATTTAAAGTTTTTATATATGACTAATTTAATTTGAAATCAGTTTAAAAATAGATTGTTGTAACTGTAGAATGTTTTATATAAACCCCATGGTAACCATACAGAAAATAGCTATAAAAGACACACAAAAGAAAAGGAGACAAAAATCAAAGCATGTTACTACAAAAAAATAATAACAAAACATAGGAAGACAGCCAAAGATGAAAAGACAGACAAAACTATTAGCAGACAGAAAACAATAAAATAGCAATAGTAAGTCCTTCTCTATCAATAATTGCCTTCAAATGTATATGGATTGAACTCTTCAGTGAAAAAACCTAAAGTCACTGAATGGATTCAAGAGGGAGAGAGGGAGAGGGAGAGATTGGGGGAGAGAAAGAGAGAGATAGAGAAGAAGGGAGGGAGAGAGAGGGAGATGGAGAGAGAGGGAAGGATGGAAACAGAGAGAGAGAGAGAGAACGCTAGCACGTGAGGGAACGAGCAAGCATGCATACAAGAAAGCAGCTTCAGTTATAAGGACATAAATAGACTGAAAGTGAAAGGATAGAGAAAGATTTTGTGTAAATGATAACCAAAAGATAGAAGAGGTAACCAAACTTATATTAAATGAAGACTTTAAGTCAAAAATTGTCACAAGCAACAAAGATGGAAATTATGTAGTGGTAAAAGAATCACAGCAAGATAACAGCAAGATGTTAACAATTATAAATACATGTGCACCCAAAATCAGAGCACTTAAATATATGAAACAAACATTGACAGAACTGAAGGAAGAAACAGACAGCAATCCAATAATAATAGGAGGCTTCAACATCCAACTTTCAATAATAAATCATAAAGGAAACTTAAGAGTTAAACAATATTGTAGATCAAACAGACCTAACAGAACATTCCACTACACAGCAACAGAATACTCATTCTTCTCAAGCACACAAAGAACATTCTCCTAGATAGACCATATACTGGGTCACAGAATATCATAAGAAATTTGTTGTTAAAGTTGTTAGTGCTGTCCAGTTGAGTCCAACTCATAGCAACCCGATGCACAGCAGACTGAAACACTCCCCGATTCTGTGCCAGGCACAGAATCTTATTTATGTTTAAGCCCATTGTTGCAGACACTGTGTCAATCCATCTGGTGAAGGGTTTTCCTTTTTTTCGTTGACCTGCCACTTTCTCAAACATGATGTCCTTCCCAGGGATTGGTCCCTCCTGACTACATGTCCAAAATACGTAAGACACAGTCTAGCCATCTTTGTTTCCAAGGAGCACTCTGATTGTTCTTCTTCTAGGACAGATCTATTGGTTCTTTTGGCAGTCCACAGTATATTCAATAATTATATCCAGCACAATAATTCAAAAGCATCAATTCTTCTCCTGTCTCCCTTGTTCAATATCCAGCTTTCACAACCATATAATGCAAATGAAAATACCATGGCATGAGTCAGGTGCATCTTTGACTTCAATGTGACATCTTTACTTTTCAATACTCTTAAGAAATATTTTACCATGGCATTTCTGAAAGCAATGTGTCTTTTGATTTCTTGACTGCTGCTTCCACGAGTGTTGATTGTAGAGCCAAGCAAAGCACAACCATGGACAACCTCAATCTTTTCTCCATTCATTGTGAAGTTGCATACTGACCCAGTTGTAAGGATTTTTGTTTTGTTGATATTTACTCACAGCCCATATTGAAGGCTATGTTCTTTGATCTTAATCAGTAAATGTTCTAGATCCTTTTCACTTTCAGCAAACAGAATTCAGTCATCTGCATAATGCAGGCTGTTAATGATTCTTCCTCCAATCCTGATGCCCTGTTCTTCCTCATAAAGTCCAGGTTCTTCCAATATTGGCTCAGCATATAAATTGAAGAGATATAGTGAAAGTATACAGCCCTGACGCACACCTTTCTCAACTATAACCAGGAAGTGTTTCCTTGTTCTAGTCTAACAATTGCCTCCTGGTTCACATACAGACTCCTCATGAGTAAAATTAGGTGCTCCTATATTCCCATTTTTGAAGTATTATCCATAATTTGTTATGATTCACACAGTCAAATGCCTTTGTATAGTCAATAAAATGTAAATAGACATCTTTCTGATATTCTCTGCTTTTGGCTAATATCCATCGGACATCAGCAATGATGTCCTTGTTTCCCTGCCATCTTCTGAATTTGGTTTGATTTTCCAGCAATTCCCAGTTTATACACTGCTTCAGTCACTTTTGAATGATCTTTAGTAAAAATTTTCCTTGCATGGGTTATTAATAATATCATTTGAAAGTTTCCACATTCAGCTGGATCCCCTCTTTTGGGAATAGGCACAAATATGAATCTTTTCCAGTCAGTTGCCCAAGCAGATATTTTCCTAATCTGCTGGCATAAACATGTTAGTACTTCCAGTGCTGCATCTGTTTGTTGAAACATCTCTATTGGTATTCCATCAATTCCTGGAGCCTTATGTTTCATCAATTCTTTCAAGGCAGCTTCCACTTCATGCTTCAATACCATTGGTTCTTCTTCATATGCAACCTCTTGAAATGGTTGATCATCTACTAATTGTTTTTTGTATAATGGCTCTGTGTATTCCTTCTATCTTGTTTTGGTGTTTCCTGCATCGTTTAATATTTTCCCTATAGAATCTTCCACTATTGCCACTCAAGGCTTGAATTTTTCCTTCACTTTCTTAAGCTTGAGAAACACAGAGCATGTTCTTCCCTTTTGGTTTTCTGTCTTCAGCTCATTGCACATGTCATTATAATATTTGGTTTTGTCTTCTCCAGCTGCCTTTTGAAATTTCCTATTCAGTTCCTTAACTTCATTATGTCTTCCTTTTACTTTAGCTGCTCAATGTTCAAGGGCAAGGTCCAGCAACTCTTCTGACAGGTAATTTGGTCTTTTCTTTTTTCCTGTCCTTTTTTTTAATAACCTTTGCTTTCTTCATAAATGATATCTTTGATGTCATACCACAATTTGTCTGCTCACCTATCATTTGTGTCCAATGCATTAAAACTGTTCTTGAGGTGGTCTCTGAACTCAGGTGGGAGATACTCAAGGTCATACCTTGGCTCTCGTACACTTGTTCTAATTTTCTTCAGTTTCAGTTTGAACTTGCATATGAGAAGTTGATGGTCTGATCCACAATCAGCACCTCGTCTTGTTCTGACATTTGATATGGAGCTTTTCCATCATTTCTTTCCATAAATGTAATCAATTTGCTTCTTGTATGTTCCATCTGGTAAAGTCCATGTGTATAGTTGCCATTTATGTTAGTGAAAAAATTTATTTGCTACGAAAAATCACTGGTCTGACAAAATTCTATCATGTGATCTCTATCATTGTTTCTGTCACCAAGACCATATTTTCCAACTACCGAGCCTTCTTCTTTGTTTCCAACTTTTGCATTCCAGTCCCCAGTAATTACCAGTATGCCCCGATTGCATGTTTGATATATTTCAAATTGCAGAAGCTGGTAGAAGTATTCCCTATCTTCATTGGTGGCCTTAGTGGTGGGTGTATAAATTTGAATAATAGTCATATTAACTGGCCTTCCTTGTAGGTGTATGGATATTACTCTGTCACTGACACCATTGTATTTCAGGAGAGATCTTGAGACGTCTTTTTTGATGATGAATGCAACCCCATTTCTCTTTAGTTTGTCATTCCCAGCATAGTAGACCATATGATTATCAGACTCAAAATGGCCCAGGCCAGTCCATTTTAGCTCACTGACAGCCTAGAAGGCCAATGTTTATGGGTTCCATTTCTCTTTTAATGATTTCTAATTTTCCGAGATTCACAGTATGTACATTTCATGTTCTAATTATTACTGGCTGTTTACAGTTGTTTCTCCTCTTTTTGAGTCATGCCACATCAGCAAATGGAGGTCCCTGGGGCTTTACTCCATTTCTGTCATCAAAGTAGACTCTATTTTGAGGAGGCAACTCTTTCCCAGTAGTCTTTTGAATGCCTTTCAACCTAGAGGGCTCATTTTCCAGCAATATCTGATAGTATTTCTTTGTTATTCATAGGGTTCTCAATGGCTCGTTGTTTGGGCAGTGGGTCACCACGTCTTATTCTCTAGTCTGTCTTAGTCTGGAAGCTCAGCTGAAACTTGTCCACCATGGGTGACCCTGCTGATATCAGAGATATCGGTGCCATAGCTTTCAGCCTCATAGCAACACGCAAGCCCCCACAGTGCAGCAAACTGACAGACATGTGGGGGATAACAAATTTAAGAATATCAAAATCATGTTAGGTATATCTTTCACCCACAATGGAATAAAAACTAGAAGTCAACAGTACAAGAACTGGAAATTTCACAAATATGTAGAAATTAAGCAACACACTTAAGCCCCTGGTCAATGAAAAAATAAAATGACAAATTAGAAAATATCTCAAGACTAATGAAAATGACATAAAACTATACTGAACTTGTGGAGTGCAGCAAAAGCAGTTTTAAAAAGGAAAATATAAGCTGGGCCTGGTGGCTCACACTGAAATCCCAGCAACTTGGAAGGTGGAGGCAGGAGGATCACAAGTTCAAGTTTACAGGCAAGATGCATACCAGTGAAATTGTCTCAAAATAAAAAATATAAAAGGAATTGGAGGTGCAGCTCACCAGTAGAGTGCTTGCAATGCATGCATAAGGCTCTGGGTTCAACCTCTTAGGTCCTCAAAAAAAGGTTTTTTAAAATGACAATTGCCTATGCTAAAAATGAAAAATTTCAAATAAACAACCCCTCAAAGAAATAGAAAAAAATAGCAATCCACAAAGTTACCAGAATGAAGGAAATAATAAATCTTACAGCAGAAATAAATGAAGTAGAGACTAGGAAAATATCAATGAAATAAATGAAGTAGAGACTAGGAAAATATCAATGAAACTAAGAGTTGGCATTTTGAAAAATAACAAAATTGACAGACATTTAGCAATATCAACAAAAAAAATGAGAGAGGAAACTCAAATAATCAAAACTAGAAATGAAAGATGAAAGATGAAAGATGAAACCTTATAATAGAAGCCACAGAAGTAAAGATTATAAGATACTCCTTTAATAATTATACACCAACATTTATGATAACCTAGAAAACAATAAATTCCTAGACACACACAACCTAACAAGATTAAGTCATGAAGAAATAAAAACTCTAGGCAGGTACAGTAGCACACACCTGCCATTTCTTTGATTTGGGAGACTGAGGCAGAAGGATTGCAAGTTCAAGGCCACAGGCAGAGTGTGTAATGTTGTAACACCCTGACTCAAAACAAAAATAAAAAATGATCTGGGGGTGCAACCCAGTATTAAAGCACTTGCAAATAAGTTTCAGGCCCTGAATTTAACCCTCAAGTACCAAGAAAAATAAAAAATAAAAATAAGAGACAGAATAGAAAATCTTACCAGACTCATAATAAATAAGAAGGTGAATTGATAATTTAGAAACTTATAACACAGAAAAGTTCAAGGCCAGATAGTTAGATTGGTGAATATTACCAAACATTTACAGAATTAATGTTAATTCTTCTCAAATTTTTCCAAAAAACTGAAGAAAGGAAACACTCCCAAACCCATTTTATGAAGCCAACATTATCCCGATACCAATAGCAGAAAAAGACACTACAAGGAAGGAAAGTACAGGTGTATGTCTTTTGTGGGAATATTTATCTATACATGTGCATACTGATTTTGATTTAAGACCAAACTTTTTTCTATAGTGATCTATCTTTTTATATTCTCAGCAGTATTATATGAGGAATCTAGTCTATTTGCATTATTGCCATCCTTTCATATTATTGGTATTATTTCCCAAACTATTAAAGTTGGGCTGTTTACTTTGAGGTTGACCTCTCTCTCATTCCTTGTCAACTAAAAATAGAACTGCTGTATGACCCAGCTATACCACCATTGGGAATATACCCAAAGGGAGATGAGTCGTCATACCACAGAGACACCTGCATCTCCATGTTAAATGGAATCAACCAAAGTGTCTGTCAACAGAAGACTGGATTAAAAAATTATGGTACATAGACACAATGGAATACTACTCAGCAATCAAAAAAATGGAATACTACTCAGCAATCAAAAAAATGAAATAATGTCTTTTGTAGCAAAATGGATGGAATTGGAGAAAATTATCTTAAGTGAATGAACACAGCCCAAAAAGAGAAATACCACATGTTCTCACTCACATGTGGGAACTGAATCAAACTTAAAAAGGAAAAAATGCTACACATAAATTGGAACATAATAAAAATAATAAAAAGCTCATGTAAACTTAGTGAAGAATGGACAATTTAAGGAGCAAAGAGAAGGAGAGAGGGATCTAGCAAAATTTTGGAAGCAATGATAGGAGAAGACAGGAGGAGGAGGAGGGCCAACAAAGATTGAGGAACAAATTCAACTTATACAAATGAGCTGTTGTTACTACATGCTAACAAAGACCAATTTTAAAAGGAAATTAGGAAAATACCACCATTTATAATAGCATAAAAAATAATAAGGAAGGGGAAAAGGCCTGTACACTGAAAACTACAAAACATTGCTGAACTAGGTTGCAGAAGATACAAAAAAAATGGAAAGACATCCATGTTCATGGATTGAAAGATTTAATATTGTTAAAATGTTCATACTACCTAAAGTGACCTACAGATTCAATGCAATCTCTATCAAAATCATAATGGCAATGTTTTTTAGAAATACAGAAACAAGAATCCTAAAATTTATGTAAAATCACAAAGGATCCTAAAAAGCTAAAACAGTCTTGAGGAAGAAGAAGAAAATACTGAAGTCCTCACAGTTTCTAATTTCAAATCATGTTACCAGTGACAGTAATTAGTACTATACTAGCATAAAGACAGATATATAGACAAACAGAGCAGAATAGAGATCTTAGAAATAAGCCTATACATATGTGTTCAACTGATGTTCAACAAGAACACTAAGAATACACAATAGAGGAAGAAAATCTCTTCAATAAAAGGTGCTGGGGAAACTGTATATCCACATATAAAAAGAATAAAATTGGATCTTATCCTTCACTATACACAGAATCCACTCGAAATGGATTAAAGACAAACATCTAAGACCTGAAACTTTAAAACACCTAAAAAGGAAAGAGAAACAGAAAGCTTTAAGACACTGGCCTTGGCACTGATTTCTTAAATGACACCAAAATCACATGTGTCATGGTTTGAATATAAAGTGTCATCCAAAGGTGGTGTGCTTTAATGTTTGGTCCCCAGCTGGCGGCACTGCCCTGAGAGGTTATAAAACTTTTGGAAATGGGGGTATTGCTTTGAGGAAGTAGCTCCCTGGGGAGGGACCTTTGGTGGTTTTTACCCCAGACTCACAGCCTTGGTCTCTCTTTGTTCCTGACACACCATACCATGCGGTCATTTACCTCAGATCTTGCTGATGCACCCACCATGCCTGCCCTCCCACCATTATGGACTGATTATCTAACTGTGAGCTCCCAATAAACTACTTCCCCTCTAAGTTTGTTTGGGTTGGTTTCTCTGCTACAGTAATGACAACTGACTAATATAATGGGCAACAAAAGCAAAACTAAACAAGTGAGACCACATCAAACACAAAAAGTTTCAGTACAATAAAGGAAACAATCAACAGAGTGAGAAGGCAATTTATGGAGCATGATATTTGCAAAATATATATCTGAGGGAACATTATTGTACTTATAACTAACAATACTGTTATATTCACTCTAAAATTCATTAAGAGAAGCCAAATGCAATGGCCCACACCTGTAGTCCCAGAGACTCAGGAGACAGAGGCAGGAGGATCACGAGTTGAAGACCAGTGGCAGCCTACAAGGCTTAGTGAGACCCTGTCTCAAAATAAAAAAATTAAAAATATGTTGGGGGTGCAGCCCAGTGGTAGAGCACTTGCAAAGTATGTGGGATGCCCTGGATTCAATTCCCAAACAACCCCCCCACCCTAAAAAAATTCATTAATAGAGTAGATACCATGTTACATATTTTGTAGCACAATAAAAAGAAAGTAAATGCTGCATGTTCAAACTGAAACAAAGAACCAAATTGGTCAGAGAAATTATTAGTATAATTTTCTCTTCTAGACCAATGGCCAATAACAAACAGTTCAAAACCACCTTTGGTTGTGGTTTTGAAAGTACATTCCTCAATTTTTCATGACATCTTTTTCCATTATCCTTAGGATTTTTTTCTTTAAGATTGTCCTACCTGTATCCTGAAATATAGCCTTTGTTTTCTTGTCCTAAATCTAAATGCTTTATTTGGTACTTGCCCATGCCCCTAGGATCTTTTGTGCCGTTTTTATTTATACCATAAAAATTTTAAACAGCTCTGAGAGTTTATCATGCTGTAAACTACTAAAATTCCTTGGTATTGTCCAACAGATTGATGATTCTTAAACCTCATAATGAAATAACCACTTCAGTCAGAAAGGTAGTTACTTCATCAAATTTTACTTTCTTGGCAATCTTTTTTACTTTGTTAACTGGTCCTTGTCTTTCAAAATGCCTAGAATTAGGTTCAATGTGCTAGTGCAATCTTCATATGACTACTTATATTTAAATTTATCTTAATTAAATATTATAAAATCTAAATTTCAGTATTCCAGTCACTGGTCACATTTCATGTGTTTCATAGTCACAGGTGGCTAGTGCCTACTGTGCTGGAAAGTGCAGATAGAGAACATATTTATCACTGCATGAAGTTCTTTTGAATGGCACTATTTTAGGTCCTGCCCAAATCCCCACCCTTTATTAGCATATTAGAGAACACTTACCTCTAAATAAATCTTACTTACCTCATCTGAAAAGTGAGAGTAACACTTTTCTGACTCAAGAAAAAGGAGTGACCCAGATGGGTTTTGAGGTTTCTTACTAGTATGATAGTCTCACTTCTGTGAATCCACTAAGATCTGACCCTTGGTCAGGAAGATAACTCCATTATAATAATGTTTCTCTGGAAAAAAAATCAAATTTGAATTACATCATCCTAACTCACAGCCTCTCTGCCAATAATATAACCTACTTAAGTTTAAGAACTGCTTTCCAACTCTTTCTTATTGGATCCAATATGGCTGGTGGTACTTAAACTATACCAGTTTCCTTATATGCCAGCAGGGCTTAAAAACACTGTGATAAGAGAACCAACCTCTCCAAGAAGGGTTACAGCATTCATATAAGAAGACATCGGGGAAGCAGAACATTCATTTAAAAATGCAACCTGCATAATCCTGTAAATAATTAATTGTGGAACTTAAGTTGTATTTGAACTAAATGGAACCTCTGATTACACTTAATGTCTGTTGGATGATTAATGCATAAAATGTTTGCTGTTTAGTAAACAAAGGATTTGTCTTTTCTCTACCATTTGAAAAATCTTGCTTAAAACACTTATTTTCAGAGATGTGATCATTTCTTTGGCACTTACTGGACTGTTAAATTGAATTCATGCTGTCCTTCCACTTTTCCCAGCCTACTTAGGAAGTATGAAAATGGGAACTGATGAGCGAGGCCTGGACATGTTTCCACATCTACTGTGTTAATGTTTATTAATGCAAGTCATCCCTGCACACAGAACTACCACCTGGACCAAGATAAATGGTGAACAGTATACTTTGCTGCTTGGGCAACTTCTCCTCCACTTAGTCTAAAACAGAGTAAATTGCCTGACTTTGGATATTACTCACTTTTACCACAAGCCTTATTATCATGTTGTAACAGCAACCATGTAAAATATGCAGATGTATTTGACTGATAACTCCCAATATCAGATCCCCTTCAAGTGTCCATTCTGCCTCCAGGACTTTCTGAGAAGGGAAAATGAATCAGGGAAGAGGTGAGTGGATTCTCTCCATTGTTTACTAACCTTTCCAGTCTTTAATAGTGCCAACTCAATGTTATTGTGTCGTGCTTGGCTTGATACCTCATGACAAACTGCAAGTCTGTAAGCACATCCAGGAACCAATAGATTATATCCTGAAACTCACCAATCTCTAGAAGATAAAAGCAAAATTGTATAGTGCATTTTTCTCCCTTAGGAGGTTAATAGCTTTCAAGAAATTTTGAAAGGAGTCCATGATCCAGAAGAAATTAAAAGTCTTCATTCTGATGGATTTGGCATACTATCAAGTCACCACTGAAGTTCCTGCTTCTGCCACTGGTTGTGGACAGGAGTGGGCACTTCTCAGTGGCTAGAGCTTTATAAAAAGCAGCAGAACATGAATGTTTAAGTCAAGAGCCCTCTCTCATCCCCAGCTTTTAATAGTTGGGATGTGATCAATAAACATTGATGATGGACTTTAAAATTGTGATAATAATGATTTATAATAATAAATATATATTTGGTCTTCATACCCATCCTTGGCAAACAGCTCTTAAAACTCTCATAATTTCCTAAGTGATAAGAGCCATGGGGACATCTTTGAATATAATACTTAGTCTTTTATCCTGAGTTACTGCCAGCTCCAGACTGGTGGTAAAAGGAGCACCTCTTGTCCTTCATAACAAGCCCTTTCAACCACACCTGAGTTTATGTTAGTGAGGTGATTTTTGGAAACCCTCTCCAGCAGCTGTCCCCAACATTTTTGGTGCCAGGGACCAGATTCGTGGAAGGCAGTTTTTCCCTGGACCAGCCACAGGGGAATCATTATGGGATATGAGCTGATGGAGATTGGCTATAAATACAGATGAAGTTTTGCTCCCTCAACCACTACTCACCTCCTCCTGTGTGGCTCAGTGCTGGTTCGTGGTCTAGGGGTTGAGGATGCTTGATCTACAGGATAGGTACTGATTTCTGGGGGAACCAACCATATAATTAGAGGGTTGGAACTTTTGGGTGCATTTTTCTGCCTCCCAGGTACAAGGGGCTGAAGGCTGAGCTGATCTTCAATGGCTAATGATTTAATCAATCACCCCTACAATATGATGGCTCCACAAAAAAACCAAAAGAACAAAGCTTAGAGAGCTTCTGCATTGGTGAACACACAAAGGTTCTGAGAGGGTGACAGGCCCAGAGACGGCATGGAAGCCCTTGCCCTATGCATCTCTTCCATTAAACTATTCCTGAGTTGCATCCTTTTTAACAAACTGGTAAAGGCAAGTAAATATTTCCCCATGTTTTGTGAGCCACTTAAGCAAATTATGTAAAATACAAGAAGGGAGGGATTCGTGGAAACCTCTGATTTATAGTCAGTTGTTGACAAATAACCTGGGTTTATGAATAACATTCAAACTAGTGGCATTCTTTTAAGACTGAGCAGTTAGCCTATGGGATCTGATGTTATCTTCAGGTAAACAGTATCATAATTTAGTTAAATGATAGGACACCCAGTTGGTGTTTACAGAGAACTGGAAAATTGCTTGGCATGTGAAACCCACACATGTGAGGTCAGAAGTGAAGTACTGAGAGAGGAGTAGTAGAAGAAAAGCACTTCTTCTCTAGTTGGCATAAGGAAGAAAGCAATTTTCCCTTATATCCCAGAAAGATGGGTGATCGACTGATGCATCTACAGGCCAATGAATTGACACACTTTCTTCCATTTAATCTCAATAATTCTTCAAGGTAGGTACAATTTACTATTATGAGATGAGAAAACTGAGGTTCAAACTAGTTAACCAAGTTCAAGGTAACAAAGTTAATGTATTGCAGTACCAAAATAAGAGTTCAGGTCACTCTGAATCAAAAAGCTTGTTCATTAGTATTGCTTAGCTGGGAATATCGAGATTCTAGAAATGGAACTTCAATTCTCCTATCATCCTGCCTAAAACTGAAAAGGTGGCACATCTCATGAGTCTTCCAGCAGGGCAAAGCAAGGCTTATTTTAGAAGTCTAATGAGAAAGGATTAAGGCACTTCCTGGTAGACAGTCAACACAAGCGGCTCTCATTAGCAACAATGAGAAACCAGCTTGTACGGTAGGCAAAGGCAGCAGCCTGCACTTCCTTTTGTGAGTCTCAGCTGGGTTGCCCCTTTAAGAAGCTTAGCTCACATAGACACATTCATAGATCCTCTAAATCAATACCTTTTTTAAAAAAACAGCCAAGAGTGATCCCTAACTACCAAGGAGTAAGATACAGCCTTTCAGGAAAGAACGCTGAAGAGGTTTATCTGAATGTCGGTGAGTTTTAACTGTTTGAGAGAAAGCCATCTAGAAAAATGATTTTACACAATTTGTGAAATGCATTCAATTCCAGCAAACTTTTACTGACACCTGCTCTATGGAAAATGCTGCAGAAAAGGGAAAGATACATTGAGAGAGATGGCTGTCCACAAGAGGTTCATAGTTCATTGATAGAGGCAGGTACATATCCAATATGTATAGTGTGGCAGACAGAAGTATACTAGCAAATTGTTTCCAAAGTAGAAAAGGAAATCAGGAGAGAAATACAGTGATTCTAAGGGTTGAGCAAGAGAGAGACAAAGAGGAAGGCTTGTAGGGAGTGTGGGCTCTCTGAATAAAGAAAGACAGTAAGATATTAGTAAGCATTACAAATCACAGAAGCAGGAGAAAGTGTGTATGTATCTGGAAAAAGAATAATGACTTAGGAAGGTTAAAAAGCAGAGTGACAGTGGAAAGTCAAGAATATAAAGACAATAAGCTTGAGAAAGTGGGTGAAAGCACAGTATGCAGAATCATCATTGTCCTTGGTTTACACAAAGTGTAGTCAAAGGAAGAACAGCCTCAGAATGATCTGGAAACATTTTAGACATGCATAAGCTCAGGCCTCAACCTGGACTGACTCCATCAGATGTGCATTTTTATAAGGTCCCCAGGTAATTCATATGCACAGTAAGCTTTTAGAAACGCCTCTGCAGACAATAGGGACCACTGAGAGTAACTGGGTGAAAGGAATACAACAGTACCCCTTTAAACAGTTTTACTTTTGCTTTCTGCAGTTTCAGTTATCTAAAATCAACTGTGGTCCAAAAATATTGAATGGAAAATTTCAGAAATAAGCCATTCATGAGTTTTAAGTTGTGTGTTATTCTGAGTAGCATGACGAAATCTCATGCCATCCCAATCACCTTTCTCTAGCATGTTCATGCTGTACAAGCTACCTGCCCACAGGTCACATCATAGCCATGTCAGTTATCAGGATAACTTTCTGCGTCTCACAGTACTTGTTGTTGCTGTTAGACACCGTCAAGTCATGTCCAACTCATAGCAACCCTTACAGGGTTTTCAATGGCTGATTGTTTTGGGATTGCCTTAGGAATGGATTGTCATGTCCTTCCCCTATTTTTGCAGTGCTGGGAATTAAACTCAGGACCTCAGAGATTGCAAAGCAGTGCTCTACTAACTGAGCTAAATCCCAGCCCATCACAGTACTTAGATTCAAATAATCTTTATTTTATTTAATCATGACTACAAAGCATAGGGGTTGGGATTTAGCTCAGCTGGTAGGGTGCCGCTCTGCAGTCTCTGAGGTCCTGAGTTCAATTCCCAGCACCTCACAAAATGGAAGAAGGACATAGCAATCCACTCTTAAGGCAACCAGAAACAATCACCCATTGAAAACCCTGTAAGGGTTGCTGTAAGTCAGACACGACTTGATGGCACCTAACAACAATACCACCACAAAGCATAAGGGTATTGATTCTGGAAATTCTGATATGCCAAGAGAAACCATTTAAGCAAAAAAAGTAAAATACAATAAGATATTTTTAAAAGAGAGACCACATTCATGTAACTTATTGCAGTACATTGTTGTAATTGTTCTATTTTAGTATCAGTTATTGTTAATCTCTTCCTGTGTCTAATTTATACACTACATTTTTTTAGGTACATTTATATATATATAAAAAAAATCTATGGCCTCCAGTACTATCTGCAGTGTCATGCATTCACCTGCTGCCCCCTGGGATTTAGCACAGTTAGTAAAGCGTCACTCTGCATTCTCTGAGGTCCCAAGTTCAATTCCCAGCACTGCCAAAATGGGAGGATGTGGCAGTCCACTCCCAGAGCAATCCCAAAACAATCAACCTTGAAAACTCTATAAGGGTAACTATGAGTCGGACATGACTCGACCTCAATGGCACCTAATAACTAATATAACCTGCTGCCCCAGAACTTGCCCCCTGTAGATAAGAGGAAAGTAATCTCCTCTTAGCTATGTTTGGGAAATGCAAATTTGTGAAGGGGGTCCACACAAGATGGCCATTTGATGAGCAGTTATTCTATGACCAAAATCTTTCACAAAAATATGCATAGTCATCTTTTGGAATGGTGATTATTAAATGATAACCCTGTAGTCATAGCACCATCATATATGACTTTAAGGTAGTTGGGATATTAATTTCCTCAAAGCAATTTATCAGATAAGAGAATGAAGAAAACCAGGTTGCTGACAAAAACAACATAATTTTCATTGTAATTCACTATCTGGAATCAGTATAACCATGCTGTTTGATTTCAGAGGGATTGATTTTTTTAAGCTATCTAAAATCTGGTAGCCCAGAAACCTATGAGATAAGAATAATCAGACAGGCTCTGTGCCCTTATTCCAGAATAGTCTCTAGCAACTCTTACACCCTCCCCCACTCCCCAAACACCCATTTTGAGATAGCCAGGATAATTTTCTTCATTTCCTGCCTAGACAGCTGTGGAATGTTGTAATTCATTGTTAGACAGCTGCAGCAGTCCTCCTTAAAAAAGGATACATCTTGTCAAGGATACAGTTATTCTCAAATTTTGAGTTTATTTTTTACACAGTGATGTACCCACCAGATGTAGAAATAATCTAGTCTGAGAAAGCTCGAAGGGAAGCCAAATCTAACACGTGCATCCCTGCCTGGAGGTCAATGTTACAAATACCCTCACCAGGTCACTTGTAATCTTCTCTGCTTCAGCAAACAGTCCAACCCACTCCTTTTGGAAAATCCTCTGGACTCCCGAAAATAAATTCTTCCTAGTGAAGTGAACCGTAACCCTCTCCTACAAACAGATAAGAAAATGTAGTGCACATAGAAAGAGGAGCGTGTGCTCGTGTCTCTCTGTGTGTGTGTGTGTGTGTGTGTGTGTGTGTGTGTGTGTGTGTGTGTGTGTGTGTTTTGAGATATGATCTCATTGTATAGACCCAGAAGGCCTGGAACTTGCTATGTAGACCAGGCTGGGCTTCAATTTACTATGATCTTCCTGACTCTGCCTCCCAAGCACTGGGATTACAGGCATGCACCAACAAACTTGGTTTGTGGAACCAATTCTAATTTCAATTATTTCCTCCCTCCATATCCACCAAACAGCCCTACTATCTTCTGATCTTTACTATAAAACTATGAAGAAGAGAGCAAAAGAAGAGCTGAAAGAAGATTAAAGTAAGAGTGTGGAGGGGGGTGGGGGAGTACATGGAAGAAATAGAGGGAAAATTACATAAAAATAGAAAAGTAACTCAGATGACAGTGAGTACATAAGACTTGGAAGACTCCAGGGAGCAGAAATGTTCACAGTGAGTATTAGTATCACATGTGGGCTAAAACGTTAGATTATTCAGATTACTGGAGAAATGTTGAATATTAAGTAGAGAGAAGTTTGTCACTATGCCATGTCCTGTAATTTAGATATTGCAAATCACAAACAGATCAAATATGAAGGATTTCTATTCTCAATTGGCTTCTTCTGCTTTCCTAAAAACCTCTTATTTGATGCTATTTAAATTTTTTAAGACATTTAGAGTTGGCAAAATGGATCCAGAGACAATTAAAGTGCTTTTAGTTTCTTTTGCAAAATTGATATTTAATAGCTATTTGGGAGTTTCCCCCAATGAAAATTCCATTCTTCCTCATTTGTCTAATAAACATTAAATTTTGTTTAACAAGTAAAAAATAAAGCTATTTCATAACTTCATAAAATCAGTCACAAACTCTATTCCCTAAGGTAGAGAGGAGACAATGGCCTTTGTCCATTGCCTTGCCCAAGAGTCCACAGAAACTACGGAGCAAAGTACAACTAGCCCCACACTGTCAACAAACCTTGTTGAGCATCTTTGAAAACCTACTACTATCAGGCACCTTACTGGACCCAGGCTGTGTATTTGTTAGCTTTCTATCACTGCGATCAAACACCTGATAGATTTTAAAGGGAGGAATTATTTACTTTGCTCACAGTTTTAGAGGGTTCAGTCCATGGTCACTCGGTCCTATGTGCTCTGCAGAACATCAAGGCAGCAGAAGATTGTAGCAGAGGAACTTCTTCATGGCAGACCAGAAACACCGAGAAGGGAATGCTGGTAGCTCAGCTGGCTTTCTCCTTTTTTCCCCTTTTATTCTATCTGGGATCCCAACCCATGGGAATGGTGCCGCCCCATTCAGGGTGTGTCTTTCTCCCTCAGTTAATCCTCTCTGGAAACATTCTCACAGACACACCCAAAGGTATTCCTTGCAAATCTCCCAGGTGATTCTAAGTCCACTCACCTCAATGAAGAAAATTAGCCACCACAGGCTACAACAAGGCACATCCTTAAGGCAAAAACCCTGTCTCACAAAGCTTATGCATTCATGAGGCAATAAAGGAAAGGTTAATTATAATACAGGTTCATCAATATAATAGTAAGAGGTACCCACTGGGAGTCAAGAAAGTCTTCCTGACCCTTAGGAGGAGAGTAGTCTTCCAAGAGTTAGTTGTCTTCAGAAGTTAATTTTTTTTTCAGTGCTGAGGATTGTACCAAGGGCCTTGCACTTGCTAGAACAATGCTCTACCACTGAGGTACATCCCCAGCCTTTGGTTTTTGGAGACCAGGTCTCACTTGTACCTCAAGCTGATCTCAAACTCAAGATCCTCCTGCCTCTGCTTCCTTCATATTGGGATTACAGGTGTGCATCACCATGCCTGAGTAGCAGCTAATTTTGAGGGAAGTTTTTGATAGACTTGAATATTCTCAGGCAGGCCTAACCAGCTCTTCAAAGCTTATAGCTTGACCAAAGAATTTAAAGTAGAACAATCGTGCACATGTATCAGGCAAGTTATCCCTATATCATGTATCAAATAAGAGGTTTGAATCCTGAAGACAGGGTGACCTGTGTGGCACCCTTACAAAGCCCTTGTGTACCTAGCACCTTGTAGGCAGTCTGTAGTTGATTTAGCAGGAAAGATTTGCTAGTCAGGAGGGCACCACCATCAAACAACATAAAGCAAGTACCAAAGTTGGTCTGCTTGGGTTTGAACCCTGGTTCTCCTATTTACTAGATATTTGACCCTCAGTTCAAGCTTCTCAGTTTCCTCATATGAGGAATGAGGATAATAAGAACACTTACCTCACACAGTTCTTATGAGTGAGTTCATACTGTATAATCTTTAGCATAATGTTTGGCCCTTCATAGATGCATTGGAAGGACTATGTTAAATAAAAACCACTGTCAAGAGGAACCCAACTTAATGTCTAGCAAAATAGGGTAGCTGGAGGATAATTTATCCCAGGTAAATCTTGCTTTTTCTGTGGATGAGATGACATTTCTATGAAGGAGGAGACCATCTGTCTGAAGCAGCCTCACTCTCAAGCAACAAAGATTCACTCAGACTGTATGCAAAATAAAAATAGCACTGTAGTCCTCTTCCCCACAGATAGGTCACAATGAGTGGGAAACATTTCCCCAAGACTCTTGCCATGATGAAGTCCATACTCTCTGCTCTGGAATTAATAATAGACATTCAAGCAAAAGCAACAGTCTCATATGAAGGGTTAGAGACGTTAAAATCTGATAATAAATTAGCATTATGCTGTGGCAATATTCTTTAGATATCTCATCTCTTAAATTTAACAATGAATTTAATAACATTGATTGGATTTTTTTGTTTTATCTCACATTATAAAATTCATTTACATAAATCTCTGCTTTCCCTATTGTTCTCCACAGAAGTTAGCAAACAACACTGATTTCTAGCCTAGCTAAAAAGAAAAATTAAACTTAAGCATACACATTAGCCCTAGACTGACAGACTTCGACAAAACTAATTTTCCCATCCTCTTATCAGAGGTCCATACCGAAGCAGCAGCCACACGGAAACTATTTATAAGCTGCACAGGGCAAGTAAATGCCAGGAAGTAAAATTGGCTGCATTTAAGATTTCACACAGACATCCTAAGTCCCAGAGTTGTTTCTTTTCCAAAATTTTAATAATTAGTCATTTTCTTAAGCTGTGACAAAAAAAAAAGGTAAAGGACAAAAGCTTCCTTAGGGGGATATTAGGATTATTCTACCCCTCTTTGTCAGGCAGCTTGGTAAATGTCCCACTGAGAGGGTCAGGAGCCAGGCCCCTCTGGTTTCACTGCAGATAAAAACTCCACTGATATGCACTGGAGTCCCTGACCTGCAAGTTAACACTCCCTGTTTTTCCAGATGGCCATTCTCCAGAGTGTGGGCTGACAATCACGTCAAACAGGGCTAGGACCTGACCACCAGTCTCATTTTCAATTGTGAGTAAAATGAGGATTTGAAGCCAGGTCTCTGAAGATCAAGCACAATGACATGAACTTGGTCCCCTAATAAATCACAGCTGAAGTTAGCGTTCAGGAGAGCAAATGCTATGTGATGCTGCTGGTCAGATGAATTCCATTACACTCTCCCTTGTCCCCTTTTGCCTTCGCTTAAAACTTTCAAAGAAGTTTAATCAGAGTTTCCAAAACTCCGTGTTTATCCATTGTTTAAAAGCAATTTTTTCTTGTTATTCTTTTGGGAAATCATCTTACAGATGGCCTCAGGAGAAAAATTATATATATATATTTTTTTTTTATCTATTCTGAGGGTTATAGACTCTCAGAAGAGCAAAGTTTAGAGCAAAAACCTTTTGTGCATGTAGGAATTCTGAGTAAAGTACAATCAAAAGTTACCTATCAAGTCACTTCTGAAAGAACATGGAATACATACCAAGTCATTTTTGAAGTATTTTTAACTTTGTTTTCTACCTAGAAATGATGAAAATAAATAATAAGGTCTGAAAATTATGATTTACCTTCTGAATTTAGCTTCAGTAGAACAGGTGGTACTTAAGAAAGCATCACCAGTAAAAATCAAAACATCATAGAAATATTGATATTTTACCTCTACACTCTTCTTAGCTAATTTTAAGTGGGCCAAATGGTATAAATTCAGCATTTAAACCTGGAAAATATAATTTTTTCTGATTTTTAATGTGAGGATATGTACTCACAAAGAAAAATCAATTTGTCAACCTTGAGTGTACATGACATTTCTCATTTCACCACTTGCTGAGGAGAAATACAGACAATGTATATTGCTGAATGGAGTGACATTTAGAGAAATGTGATTTTTTTTCACTTACCACCTTAGTCACATTTAAAATTTTTACTTCAAATAGTACATGAGTAAATCTTTACATATTTAAAATCAAACTAGATAAATTCTTTGCAAGGAAGCAAAGTTTTCATCCACTGAAATCATCCTTTTATGCCTATTTTCAAAATGATGCATATAATAACATCAAAAGCCAAATAAGTAGAAAATTTGGACTTTCTGGGCAATATTTCAGAAATTTATGCAGGTTTTCATTTGCTTCAACTTCTTTTAACACCAAACACATGCCTTCAGGACCATGGCTCACCTTTAGTTTTCTGACAGCAGCATTGTTAAGTGTATTATCATAACTGCTTTCCCTGCTATTTTGCAAGCAGAATACTTTTTCCTAAAGGATCTTCATTATACTGAGTAAACCCATTGCTCAGCTTCCCTGATGTGAGATAGCAACCAATACTCCCATCCATTCTGGCTTTGAGGAGAAGGCCTTGCTCAATACCACGCCCACATAACATCAATGCCAGCCCCAACTGTCATTTATTTCTTGAAAAAATATCCTTCAGTACTGTTTATCTTAATCACCATTTTCTAGATGAAGAAAGTGCAGTTCAGAGAGGTTTAGAAGAGATAATTTCATTTAGCTATCAAGAATTTGAATCTAAATTGTCTCCATCCAAAATCTGGATTCTAGTCACTGAGTCACAAGAAAAATATGATGCTTAAGATGATCTGTTAGTCCATTATCTGCCACTATCACAAAATACTTGAGGCTGGGTATTTTATAAATAAAAGATTTTTATTTAATTTTATTTAATTTACATTTTTGTAAGCTGAAAGTCCAAGACAGGGCAGCCCCATCAGTTCAGCCTCTGGTGAGGGTCCTCATGGATGGCCTCATAGAGGAATTATATGCAAAAAGAAGAGATCATATGACAATACAGGAAGGTAGACAGCTAGGAAGAACCAGTCTTGCTCTTTTATAACTTGCTCTCACAAGAACTCATTCTTTAACTTATTTTTTAATAATAACAATTTCAAGTACAACTTCAGTACCTAAATAATAATTAATATAAATTTAAAAGTTGGCTACATTTTCTGTTTCAGAACAAACACATGTTATCTCTTATGAAATCTAAGAGACAAAGGCGGATTTAGTAGTAAATTAAGAATAGAGAGCTTAATTGAATTGAGCAATGAAGCGCATGAGACCAGCATTAATCCTTCCCAAAGGTTATACCCCCAATGACCTAACAATTTTCCATTAAGTTCTGACTCCTAAAGGTTCTACCACATTTTAATACCATACTTAGGCCACACTGAGAGCCAAGCCTTCACCATATCAACCATTGGGGCAACAATGTGCATCCCAATCATAGCAGATCTAAAGTCTACATTCAAGTCTCACTTCTGTTCTTTCCTAGCTGAAGCATTTGGTAAAAGTGTTAATCCACTGAGACAAAGCTAGAGATCATGGGGTCTTATTATGCAGTCTTAAAGTACAGAGCACTAGTTAAACAAGCACTGTACCCTAGCATATACCTCCAGCAGTCACCAATAGACCTACCTATATAAAACATGTATTTTGAAACATCATAGATTCTGTTTCAAACGGTTCTTTTCTCATTTTCACTTAGATTGATGTTGTGCAGTACGAAAGAGTGGGACATATTTGTAGTCAAATTCATTAAGCCTTTCTTATCTCTTCTGTGTATGATATCATTTGGGCAAAGAATTTCAGACTTTCATGATTTCAATTGTAAGTGGCTCCAAGAATAATCCCCCATGACATCTCTACTGTTTGCTCACTTGAATAGAATTGGATTTGGAATGCATGTTGTCACAGTCAGCTATTGCTGTGTAGTAAGTAACTCTAAAACAATTTTCACCTATTCTTACATGTGTATCTGCAGGAAAACTTGGAGTCAGTTGATCTAGGTGAGCTAGGATGGCTTAGTTCCAAGCTTTGAGACTGGTCCTTATGTCTTTTTATCCTCACTGGACAATAATGCTACTTGGAACTTGTTCTTTTGGCAAACAGCAAATATGTAAGAGGACAGGCCAACCGTGCAACCACATATCAAGCCTCTATGCCAATATCACATTAGCTAAAGCAAACCACCTGCGTGAAACCAAAATCAAGTGATTAAGTAATCCTCCCCATAGATTTAGCTCAGTCGGTACAGCACCACTCTGCAGTCTCTGAGGCCCCGGGCTCGATTCCCACCGCCACAAAAATGGGAGAAAGAAGTGGCAATCCACTCCCGAGGCAATCAGCCACTGAAAACCCTATGAAGGTCACTATGAGTCAACATGACTTGACAGCACCTAACAACAACAACAATTAATGTGAGGAACTACAAAGTCACCCAGCAAGCAACATGGACACCAAGCAGCATGACGAATTAGGGCCAGTAACTTGAACTTTCCTACATACTTTCTCAAAAATGGTTAAGTTCTCATACATTTTGTGCCTAAAATTAGAGTAACTATCATGAGACAGTTTAATGGCAGGTACCAATTCCTTAGAAATTTGAGCTAAGGATGATTCTCTAAGATTTCAGAAATTATCACATTTCTATTCTAAGCATGTGTTATGTAACAATATATTTTAACTAAAAAATTAATTACCTTTGTCTACATATTAAAACTATAGGAAATTCCATGTAAATCAAAATTGACCAAAAAAACTTAAATTCTCTCTGAATTTAGGAATTAGTTTGAAATTTCTAACATTGTCCCTTGTCCAGTACCTGACATCTAACAGATACTCAAGAAAGATTTGTTTACTAAAAGACTGAAAAACAGAATTACTGAACATGTCCTCAGAAGCTGGTGTCTTTTTACAATCCTTGCTTATCAGTTTCTACTCAATCTTTTCTCAGCTTGAACATCTCTAACTCAGAGGTTCAAGCCTTTCTATCCTACATGCTTGGTTATTTCTCATGTCTTTGAAGCCATTAATGTCTGTGAAATTAATGTCTGTGAAAGCCATTAATGTCTATTTAACAGTGGAGAAACCAAGGAATCGACTTGGTTTTATATTCAGCCAACTTGTTCTATAGAATACTTACATATATGTAAATCCCAGCTGATAACAATATCTAAACTGTTACATTAGTTCTATCTCTGAGGCTTGTCTAAATTCAACTGTTTTGCTGCTATTTTTCTTTGATGCATTAAGAAATGAGTCCAAACATTTTAACTCATGTCCTGGAAAATTTGAGGATTGAGATTTCCCTGTCCTCCAAAAATGGAATGCTAGTTTATTAGTTGCTAACAATATGAGTTCCAAGGGTTTGGAATATAATGCACCATCCACACTGTGAGAACAAAGGGAGCAGGGTCTCATGAAAGCTGAAGTCCCTCTACAAAGGAAGGACGGATTCCCCAAGTATGAAAGTAAATCAAAAGAAAGCAACTGGGAAGATTGAGAAAAGGGTTATAAGGACAGAAGCCTCATCCCAAAACAGTCAGCTTAACAAAGGATAACTCCAAAGGATACGGGGGAAAGGCAAGAAGAAAAGGTGGTAAAGAACAAGGAATCTGAAGCCAGCTGCCTTGGCCCAAACGCTAATTCCACTGCTTACTGTATCATTAACAAGTTACTTAACCTCTTCGCTACTCAACTACAGCCTCAGTTTTCTTGTCTGTAAAATAGGGATAAATTTAGTATATATGTAATATATACTATATATATAGTATGTATGTGTGTGTACATATGTGTGTGTGTGTGTGTGTCATATATTAGTATATAACACCTTATGGTGTTATGTGGGTTACATGGATTGATACCTACTAAGCCATTAGAACAGTGCCTAGTCCAGACGTGTGCTTAGAAGATCTCAGTCCTTATTATTTATGTAATATTTGAGAGTTCTGGAGCTGGGTAGGGTTGTGTTGTCATACCCAGAGCAGAAACCTCATCTTCTGCTTCCCAGGGGATCCTTTTGTTGAGTCTCCAAAAGGACTCACCCCAAGGGATCCAACAGCGAGCCTTTGGCTGCCTAGCTGGAACAACTCCTAGTCATGCTACAAAACTCTGCTTTTCCCTTCCCAAAACATCATGGAGTCCACTGAGATCCAAAGAGCAGAAAGTCAATTAAACTCAGAACCCAAATGATTAATAATGGAAGCCCACAATCCTAAGCTCCTAATTCCATTTTACTTAATTCGTTCACCATTATGAGGATTAAATGAGATAAAAATAAATAAATAAAAGCAGCTAGAACCATGCCCGACACATAGTATATAGTTTTGAAACACTCATTTTCTTCTTTCTTTAAACTAAAGATAGCCCTTAGTATACACTGTTAAGAGACTAATGACTTGAAGTAAAAAGCGTATTGAGAAGTAAGGAATTAGCTCTATCACTAAACCACTGCTGTCTGTTCCAATGTTATTAAATTTATTCCTTTCCCATATGCTTGTTTTTCATAACTGAGGTCAGAAAGAATGACTTTAATATAGGAATAAAATGAGGATAATATTAATGATTGTTAATATTTAGCTTCAGATGTGTAAGAAAATTGACTTCTGTCTCTTTAATAGAGAAGTCTATGGTTTTCTCTTTCAGTTCCAGGAAAATGTACTTTATTCCTATGTGTCAGGAGGAGATCTGCTCTGAGTTAGTCATTTGCTGTTGGGTGCCATCCAGTCCTGTCCGACTCATAGCAACCTTCATAAGAGTTTTCAATGGCTGATTGCTTTGAGACTGCCTTGGGAGTGGATTGCCACATCCTTCTCCCATTTTTGTGGTGTTAGGGATCCAACCTAGGACCTCAGAGAGCTCAAAGAAGCACTCTACCAACTGAGCTAAACCTCTAAACCCTACATCATATGTCATATGACCAGAGCACATGCAAAAGCTCCTAATGCCTTGCAAAACTGTTGTTGTTGTTGTTAGGTGCCATCGAGTCAGCATCCAACTCATAGCTACCCTCTGTACAACAGAGGAAACACTATTGTCAGTGCTTCTCTGCTGTTCATAAGGTTTTCAATGGCAGATTGATTTTTGGAAGGGGGTTGCCAGGTCCTTCTCCCAATTGCAAAACTGTAGGGAAAATAATTTATGAAAGGGCATACACAAATGTTATTTGTCTTAAAAATTCCAGGAAAATTTTTCACATAGAAAAGTAACTATGAAGAAATATAGGTCCACTATCTCATAGCTCAAATATTCTGGGCCAGATGTGTTTTAAATTTGGAGTTTGGGGAATTTTGGTAAAGTAATAGTACTATACTACCTGAAGCCCTCAAGTGGTATGTGAAGCACCATTTGTAAACAGTGTTTCACTTATGAAACACAATTAAGTGGAATAAATTCTATGTAAAGCTTTACATGAATTTAGGTGAGGTTTTTCTGCTAGTCTGCTACAAATTTATCAACAAACTGAATTTTCAGAGTTGGGGTTTTTTTTTTTTTTCAGAATCACAGATATAGCTTGGGGGCTGGAATTTTATTGAAAATCTTTCACAAGCATCATTAAAACTTGAGACTTTGCTGGAAAATGTCTACATCTCAAACTGCATCTTAGATCAAGTAAACCTCCATCCATCTATTCATCCATTATTCCATCCATCTGTCCATTCGTTTCTCCTTAATTCAACAAATACTACTTGGACAGGAGACCATCTAAGAACACCAGGTACTGTAGGCTTGGGAGAAGGACCTGGCAACCCACTCCCAAAAATCAGTCCACCATTGAAAACCCCATGAATAGCAGAGAAGCACCGACAATACTATTTCTACTATTGTATGTAGGGTCATTATGAGTTGGACACTGACTTGATGGTACCTAAGAACACCAACAATTCAACAAATGTGTCAATCTACAGAAAATAAGCCAGTTAGACCTTGTGATACAATACAGATATTTGTGATTTGAGACTGATGAACTTATGAAGCTGGAGAAGGTTGTTTCCCTAAGTCTTTATCTCTTCTCTGTGTTGAGACAGAGTTCCCCTTTTTGCTGATTCCAGGCTTCTCAGCTGGTGGTATCTTAGTTCTCACAGAACCCTCCACCCCCATTTTTTTCACTGGGCAACCTCATAAGCCTGCTATTTGCCTAAAAAGAAACAAATTCATAGCATCTGATCTGAGCATGTACACTCTCTTAGTACTCTAAAAGCACCAACTAGGGGCTTATCACAAGCAACCTGGGTAACTTTGCTCCATTTTAGAAATGAAGGAAATGAGGAGGAGTAAGAGGAGGAAGAGCAGAAAAGACCTTGTAATAATCAGCAAGTAATTGGCCCGGACTGGAACCCTGCTCCTCCCTCTTCTTCACAGGGCCTCTAATCTGCTCAATTACCCAGTGACCCTTCTCCTAAAAGGCCAATGGCTACATGTGCCACACAGAGATGAGAGTGTTGATGGTGGGGAGGGGGTCTGTCTGCACCCCTCCAATCACACTTGATGGAGCCCCCACCTGCCAGCCCTCAGGCTCCATCCTACTTAACAGTAAAACTCTGAGGCTAGGTTGGAGTCCATGAGAGTCCTCAGTCAAGGAGCCAGGCAAGGAGGAGGCAGGAAGGTGGAAAAACAAATTTAAATCGTCACCACCTCTGGGTGTAATGGCACACTCCTGTAATTGCTCCACTCATGAGACAGGGACAACAGGAGCACAAGTTTGAGGCCAGAGGCAGCCTGCATAACTTAGAGAAGCCCTGTCTCAAAATAAAAAACTTAAAACGGCCTGTGGGTGCAGCTCAGTGATAGAGCACTTGCCTAATATGTGTGAGATCCGAGGTTCAAGTCCCTGATACTGAAAAAGAAAATGTGAGAAGGCTCTTTCTAGCTTTAATGCCCTGGAGATAAGATTTTTAAGCCACGTCCACTAACAAAGCAAAGTCAAGGTCTGAAGTTGTTAAAGAGAGGGAAACAAACACCACAGAGAAAATGTCAGCGGCAATGAGGGGTGCTACACTCCCATGATACCACCTGCTCTGAGGAGTTCCCCTTCTAGAGACCTCCACTCAGGGGAGATGTAGGGTCCTTAACTCTGTCACAGGAAAGAATTCCAGAATGAGGCAGAGAATGAAGTAGAGTTTGGAGTTTGTTAGATAAAGGGTAAGAGCACATGCTTCAGAGATTCGCAATGTACATACAGAGAGAGGCCCTTGAATGTCTTTAAAATGGATATATATTTGAGTTGGAGTCTTTTCTAAGGAGGTTTAAGGATTAAACAAGGTTTAAAAATTAAGTAGAGTCAAAATTTTACTACATAAAAAGGCAAAATGAATAGGTTACCTATTCCTCTTATTCTAAAAAATATCCTAGTGTAAATTAAATTGTAAGATGATTGTACTGGGCACCGCGTCTACGCCTGGGGATGGGAAAGGGAGGCTAGTAATGTTAAATTCAAAAGTCATGAACATTCAGGGCCTAAGTGATTATAATCTATTCGTTATTTCCAACACTCTTGTGAGCGAGCCCTTAGAAAGATGAAAATTGTCTCCAAGCTGGTAATCTTTACTCATCTATCAGTTAGTTAAGTACTGTTGACTGTCAACCAGAATTAAAACAGCAGATTTTCAGTCAGCGGGAGGTGTCCTAAGACTCCAGAGTGAGGGGCTTCTCTCCTTTCCCATGCTCCCCACATTTTCTTTCTATCCTACCTTCAAAACGCTGGTCCTCCCTGAGGTGGCGTTGGCAGCATTCTTCTGACGAGCCAGTTCCTCCCAATCCTCATCCCAAAGCAGCCCTTGGTGAAGAGACTGA